>JAFVLL020040355.1:0-43252 GCA_021397915.2 Tor tambroides
TGTAAGTTTTAGTAATTTTATGTGTTGTCATTTCTATTTTTTTTTAGCTTTAAATTAATCTATTTCAGTTTTAATGTAAGTAATTGTTACTTCAACTTAATTTATTTCAGTTAGTTTGCCAGTTTAGTTTGTCAGTTTAGGTTTTTCATTTCATATTTTCATTTAATTTTATTTCATTTGATTTACTTTATTAAAATTTTAATAGACAATTTTAGTTAAGAATAACAACAAGGGTTACTATTTGTTATTTTAAACTCTCACAGTTACCTTTTTTATTGAGGCACAAATGGGCTTCTACAATTGACCATGGCAGAAAACCCAGTCCATCAAGTGACAGATAATGATTGTTTTTAATTCAAACCTCATGAGTTACATGTAACTTTAAGTTAATCATTAATTTCTTTCCATGGCTGAAGTCCTAAAGAAATCAACATCGCAAAAAGTGCTGGAACCCACTTGTCCGGCCTCTTCACCTTTACCTGGAGATGCTCCACCAAACCCGCCTATGTTCTGCCTTGAAATGGGACAGACCACCACTCCAGCAGAGTCAAATAAACCTGGCAGCAGAAAACGGAGGGCAAAAGGAAAAGAAAGAGGCCTGAAAGAAAATCATGATCAGATTTTAGAAGACGGCGAGAACTTCCACAGAAAAGAGCAGGACCCCAGCACTCAGGAGGATGCAGTGATCAGGGTTTCCTCCACAGAGAGCCCATCAGATTCGCCCAAGATGGGTGTGGGTCGTCGGACGTCAGTTCTCTTTAAGAAAGCTAAAAATGGAACCAGACTAACAAAGGACAAACCTGTTTTATTGCAAAATGGAGTCAGCAAAGCTAAAAATGATGTATCGCCGGAGCAGACCACACCAGCCAAATTATTGTCAGCACCACCAGCCCCAAAATCGCCCCCTCCGTCCCCTCACCAGCTGAGATCCAGAGGACTGAGTACATGCTCGGACGGAGAAGGAGAAAAGGCCCACTCTTCAACTGAAGAAAACGGTACTGGAATATCTTTACTGAGGCGATTACTCAAGTTCATTGAGCAGTGATTTAAGTGCTGTCCACCACGATGTGTTTAATATGCTAAAGTGCTCTAATGCTCTTTATTTAGGCATCACCAATGGACTCAAGAAACACAGTGGCAACTCATCAGATTCAGAAAGCTGCACTCCCACTTTCCCAGCACACAGGTAGTGGATGCTGTCAGCGTGCTTTAAATGCTCTCACTAGGGTCCCAGTTTAGATTCGGTGTTAACATCTGTCTGCAGTGATCTGATCCGCCTTGACAGACCACTGATTGCATTTATATTGAGGGTTCCTGAAAAAATGTATCACGGTTTTCCAAAAAAAAATTCAACATTGCTAATATTGAGAAATGTTTCTTGAGAAGAAAAGCAACATATTAAAGTGACACTGAAGACTGGAGTAATGGATGCTAAAAATTCAGCTTTGTATAACAAGAATTACATATTTAAATTACAAAAATAAGAAATAAGAAGTAATAATAAAAATAAGAATGACAAAAATTACATTTGAAACAATATTAAAATAGAAGACAGTTATTTCAAACTGTAATTATATTTCACAATATTGCTGTTTAACCTTTCAACACTAGTGTAGAAGTAAAGAAATCACTGCACAGCAAAATAGAATATTTCCCCTCATCATTTGAAATGTAATCTCATTACAAGCATGCCATAATATTTTGCACCAATTTACCTGAAAGTGATAGTTTTGTTCTTTTTAACACAACACTTGCAAACTAAGCGAGGTGTTTAATAAATATTAATGGCCTAAAAAAGTTTGTTAAATTTTTATCATTTCTACATTTAATTTATACTTTAAATAAATTTTATATATGTTTATGCTCGTGATTGCTTGCTGAATAAAACATGTATCCACCTTACATAAGTGTGCACATTTTATATTTGACTGTTTTTTTTTTTTTTTAGTCCAGGATTTTTATGCAGCAATCCAAAATTAACATAAAAGTTTGTGGATGGAAACCAGTTATATGACTGGGTTTTTACACCTGTAATTAGCACTGCCCTCTTGAGATTGGATCACCTGACACCTGATGTTAAAACCAGGTGTTCAAGGTGCCTGTTACAAGAGCTTTGTATTTTAAAAACGTATGTCTTCTAATGTTCTCTGCAGTTCCTCGCCTCCAAAACGCAGTCGTGGAAAACCAGCTCTCAGCAAAGTTCCTGTTGGTGAAGAGGAGAATGGAGTTTCTAATGCAAGTGAGTACAACATATACCTTAAACTATATTGCTCTTCTTTCATTCGTTTTGCTCAACTATCACTGTTTTCATCATTGTAGGCAAAGAAACTTCTCAAAATGATGAGATGGAACCTCTTACCTTGGTTTGGGCAAAATGTCGTGGATACCCCTCATACCCTGCAATGGTAAGGATCACATGGTGTTGAATACATACACGAGACACTTAAATAGATGATTTAAAATATCCACCCTATCCTAGCCTAAAGTAATGATGGGTTTCAACAGATTGTCAATCCTAATATGCCCCGGGAAGGAATTCTTCACAACGGCATTCCCATCCCAGTGCCTCCAGCAGATGTTTTGGATCTGGGTAAACGAAGACAGGAGGAGACCGAGGAGAAGCTCTTTCTTGTGCTGTTTTTTGATACAAAAAGAACCTGGTAAGGAGAAACGTACATTTCATGAAGCATATTTCAAAGTCTGTTTTAGGTCTACTGAAGTCACTGTTTTATTATTAATTGACAATCAGGCAGTGGCTGCCATTGGACAAGCTCCATCACATGGGCATTGACGACACTGTAGACAGGCTGCGTCTGATGGAGGGCAAGAAACCGAATGTGCGGAAGTCAGTACACATGGCGTACGACAGGGCGATGACACACCTGAGCCACGTGAAGGAAAACTCAACCTTTAACCCCTCAAATTTTATATAAAAGACTTCTATTAAATGTTTGTGTAAACTGACTGTAAGATACCAATGAAGGTACGTTCATAACATTCAGATGTTTATCAGTTTTTATACCAGTGATTCATAAGCTCTTTTTTTTAATTTAAAGTTTTCCTACCCTCTGTAACTCAAGGCACATCATAAATCAAACATGCTTAACTTTTAACATTGTCATTCAACCAAGATTTTTAAGAATGTTTTAACTTCGCTTATCGTACTTGGGCTTATTTCTGTTACGTTGAAATGTTTGGTCCATTTTTGTCTGTTTTCTTGAATGTGAGGTGATAGTATCACTTATGTTGCCAATGCACCAGTGTTCGGGCAGTACAATTCAGGAACTTTGTGCTAGAATGCATTTTGTCATCGTTTACTTGGTTACATTTCTGGACTTCATGGATGTGCACAAAAAAGTTGTATTGCCCTTAGAGCTGCTGGTTAATCATTCTAGCGTGATCATATATGCTTTTCGTCTTGATCAGTTTCCAACTTCTGAGCGTCTGGTGTTTTACTACCATGGCGGTTTTAACCTACTGTGAGGTGCCACTAAATGAAAATATTTCTTTCTTTGGCACTGCTTACACCGAGCATCTATTTTTTGTGTCTTTTTTAAGTTAACATGTGCTCTTTATTTTAAAGAAAGGCTGTGTTTGTTAAAAAGCTTGTAATTGTGGGTGGAGATCACTGTGTAAATATAAATGCATGTATGTAGAAAATATGCACAGATGTGTTTTTAAAATCTGAAATGTAAATTAATGACAAACTTTGTACATGTCATTTTAATTTATTTGGAGTGGTTATGAAAAAGTTATTTAATAGTTATTGAGAGTTTAATTTAACAGCTCTGTAGAGCTTTATATTGTTCAGAAGGCATTACAGCTTTAATGCAATTGTTCCTTAGTGGTCTACAGTGAGAGAACATTATAGAATAAAATACTATGTAGTCTCTTAGATCATGTACGCAGAGTAAAAGAGAAATGTGTTTTTTTTTAAAGCCTGTGAAAAAGCTAATAGTACCAAACAAAAAATGTCTGAAACAGTATTTTCTCAAACGAGAAATAAAAACACTGTTGAGCTTGTGTTTCCCTATCTGTCATCTGTTTACAAGTTGAACTTGAGCAATACATCTTGATCATGCACTTAGACTAAATTTAGCGTTCACGTCAGTAAAGGAGATTTCAAAATACATGTGCTTTGAGCAACCTCAGATTTATTACAGCACCAAATATATTATTCCTCTTGAATACAAATGTTTTTCCAGAAAAAAAAAAATCCAAGTGTGTAGTTCTCCAAATATCACACATTGAGGATTTTCCTGTTATGCCCAGTGGTTTAAAACAAACATATTTTGGTGGTCTTGATCTTGACATCCTCATAGTGCACATGCTGGAGGAATAAAGGTCAGAATTCATGACTTGCATGTCAAACAGGAAACAAACAAATATATACAACAGTAAACCACATGTGCTGTGCAGTAACCTAACCTAACGGAGACAGAAATGAAAGTACATTAATCCCATAGTAAAGACAATTTTATGATCTGGTGATATGTTTTATATCATGATATTTTCTTTCATTAAAATGGAGCAACCTTGGTCTGTTCAGTTTCAAGTAGAAAACCATATAAGACAAAAAAGGCAAAGGAAACCTCACAAGAAAGAACAAAGGTGCAATGTGACAATGCACAGCTCAAGCAGCCATGCTAAATTAGAGACTTTGTCAGAAAGCTGTTTAGACCATGATGAACAGCTTATCTTCATTCAAACACTGGGACACCAAATTTGATCTTTTAATTTAATACCATCTAATCCATATGCAATTAAATGTTACTATAAAGTAAAACAATCCAGTTGTAGCTTCAATAATTGTTCACTGCCACCAGTTGAGAAGGGAAAAAATCCACATTTTATTGGGCCTTTGCTATGAAAAGCTCAAAATGTTCTGTTCTGGAATAAAAGGTTCACAAAATGTGATGTTTTTTTTTTTTCCTTTACATAAAATCAGATCCAGTCCAAGATGTGTCTGTCAAATGGTCAAAGACACACACAAAAAAGCAGCAGCTTTACATAGCTTTTACAACTCACGGTAGATTAGGATCTTTTGGTTGAATCGTCTCCATTGTATTACTAAACTGAGTTAAGTGTGAATGCAGAGATGCGCGTGCTGCCATTTTAGCAGTCAGATCGCAGCGGGCCGGTCAGGTCAGTGTGCATCTGAAACCAAACCAAATCAAAGCAAACGGTCAGCAGATGAAGGGAATCTTGTAAACGAGCAAGAAATCATACATCTGATTCAATTGGACTCTTACCTCCTTTAGAGCTCTTACTGGGGTTAGGGGTGGTGGAGTATTTCGGAGGGTATCGGATAAACAGACGGTCTTCCTCCTTCTTGATCCAGCGCAGCAGTTTAGTGATGGAATGGATGGCACAGGTTTTCGTGACAAGGGGACTGAAGCACGTATACAACTCAAATTTGCTCGTGACCTGGAATGAGAAAAATTAAAGGAATAGTTCAGCCAAAATTTGCTGAAAATGTACTCACATTCAGGTCATCCAAGATACAGATTTGGAGAGAGATGCTCTGCAGTGAATGGGTGCCCTCAGAATGAGAGCCTAAACAGCTGATCAAAACATCACAATAATCCACAAGTAATCCAAACAGTGCTTGATCTTTGAGTTTGAAACAGTTTGAAGCTAAAAACATCTTAAAGATGGAGTTGTTTTTTTACAAACCTGTATCTTTTCACTTCACAAGACATAATTGCTGGACTGGAGATTACTTGTGGATTATTGTGGTTTTTATCAGCTGTTCGGACTCTCATTCTGACGGCACCCATTCACTGCTGAGGATCCACTGGTGAGCAAGTGCTGTAATGCTAAATGAAGAAACTGACTCATCTACATTTTGGAGGGCTTGAGGGTGAGTACATTTTCAGGAAATTTTAATTTTTGGGTGAACTGTTCCTTTGAATTGCTTCGGGCAACACGTAATTAACCTGAGAATATTACAAAGCAACTCCATTTGGAGCAAGGTCAGGATCCTGATTTGCAAATTATGAGTGCTACTCAGAGGCCTTGAAGGTAACTCGATCTTTCAAGGTCTGCGCGGAGAGCGTGTGAAAGCGCCAGGCGAGATAGAAAGCATATTTTGCTCTCGGAGGACTGGGAACAGATGCGTGTGACAGCAGTTATCATTCACATACCCAGGCCAGCAGAGTCTCGCGTTCGGCCACGTGGTAGATGAGCTTGAGGGGGCGTGAGGTGCTGTGGATTCGGCCGTGCATGTCTCTGTACAGGTCCAGAAGTCTCATCCGCTCCTCCTCACTGCTGTACGGCGCTTCCATCTCTGGGCTGTGGTAAACCCATGAGACACAGAGGAAAACAAAAGTGGCTTTGTGCTTTAGATCTCAACTCTGTATGTCATTCATTAATATCTTCTGAAATTCTATTTGTGGTACATTTCATTGTACCGCATGACACACATAGTGCTTTCAATAAAAGCCACTGCCGTCTGTTGGCATCAAACAATAGGATGAATGAAGAAAACATGCTTTCAATTACTGTCCTCTGTGAACTTCATTCAGGAAATATGTATGAGCATGACCATGAGCTCAGATCTACAACTCACAGATACTGTTCAAAACTTACTTGTGGAGATGCTGAGGAAAAATCTGTCATGAACCCAGCAAACACAGGCTTTAACTAAATACATTTGAAAGGTTGCCAAATAAAACACTGGCAGTGTTTTTAGCACCATTTACATACTATTATATTATTTATTAATATTTTAAATTGGCATATTTTCATTTTAATTTCTTTTTCCATATTTATTAGTTTTACACTTTTTACTATTAAGCTTTTATTTTTATTTCATTTTTAGTTATTTTTGTACTTAAACATATTTCAGTTAGTTGTCAAGGCAACATTTCTTTTTAATTTTCTAGTTTTTCATCTAATACTTATATGTATTTAATCTTATTTTGGCTAATAGATTTTAATAGTTTTAGCTAACCATCACAATACCGCATCACAGCACATATACATTATATTTATTTAATAACAAAAGTGTTCACAACAAGCAGAGGGTTAAAAAATATGGGTTAATCTCATAAAAACATGTCCAGGTCACATTTTATCAAAAATCAAAAGGGGAAAAATTATGACTTTTTACAACGTAACATTATTTTAATTGCACATTTTTTAAATTATTTATTTTGACAAAATATTATAGAATTTTAATATCATGAAAATTACATGAAAATAATTATCAGCTTATTATTATTGACTAGAATTTTAATACTGGTGCATCCCTGTCTTTATATACAGTAAATACACAAAAAATAACCAGTCAAAAAAACTTTTAACCTAAATCAGCCGAAATTTAAAGGTGCTGTATGTAGGATTTTGACTCTACTAAAGCATAAAAATACCATAATATGTTTGCAGATGCTAAGTTAACATACTTGTTTATCTGAAAAACAATGCTACAGTCAGTTATTCTCCATTGAAAATGTGCGTTCCGGGCCGGAATGTCAGGTCTCTGTTTTGGTTTGTGAAACCCGCCCACTGCCAGTTTACCCAATTGTATTTCGGCACCCCGGGTTGCCAGTTGGTGGAAAACACAGCGTATTTCATGTCATTCATCGTCATGTGCGCTCGTTCCTGTTGGTGTCGTTACTCTGGCAACCTGCGTGTGCGTCAAGTCTGAGGAGGAGGGGCCGGGTGAAAAAAACCCTCTCCAATATTTTGAGTTTGGACTGCAATACCTAGTTCAACCGCTAGGTGTCAATCCTACATACAGCACCTTTAAGGCAACAAATCAAATACTACCATGATGGACAAATGCCTCACAATTTAAAAAAAGTTATAAAAAATTTGTGAATAAGACTTTTTGCATCGCATCACAGTAATTATAAATAGGGGAAGAAATGTAGTAAACTTACATGAAAATTGGGGTCAGTAAGACCCCTTTGCATTCAGGATGCATTCAATTGATCAAAAGTGACAGTAAAATGTTATACAAGTTTTCTATTTCAAATAAATGCTGGCATTTTTTTTTTTACTTTCTATTCGTCAAAGAATCCTTGAAAAAATCTATAATGGTTTTTACACAAAAAATTAAGCAACTGAAAAAAAAAAATGAAAAAAAAAAAAAAATCAGGCTTCGTATAAAGAAATAATATAAATTCTTACTTTTTTTCTTTTTCTTTTGGGAAGAAAGTGAGCCGGACAGGTTTTGTGATATCCTCAAACAACTCACCTGGTGAACTGTGTTAGCTGGCGATGGTTGTCGGGCACATCAAAAGGCTTGTACATGAAATGCCTGAGGTCAGACACTCCCACCTGACTAACGCTGTATGAATGAGCTTTCGCTATGGAGTTGAGCGCATTCTGCATTTGCATAGCCTCCTCGATCTTCCTCTTACACTCGGCCACCGAATAAAACGCCTCTTTATCAGTGGAGAGAAGAACCAGACAAACAGTACATTCAGGAGGGTCCAGATACGAGATGTACGCATAAAAATAACAGTCAGGGTTAAAACTGGGCAGGCAGATGGGCGTCCAGATCTCCCCCGCCTGGAAGGCGGACGAGGCCCCGATGAGGTTCAGCAGCAGGTGGAGGTCAGCAGGCTCCAGTCGGGCATCGTCGATGACCATCTTCTCTTGCACTATGGTGAGCAGCTGGTTCTTGGCTATGAGGATGGAGAAGACCAGGTAGGGCGTGATGGCCTTCTGAAGAATCTGACTGAGGGAGTCCCTGAGAGAGGAGGCCAAGGGGAGACAGTGCACGGCGGAGAGTAGGAAGCTGGGGTCTGAGTCCACAAGGTTAAGGAGGCCGTCGAGGATCTTCTCCGAGCCGGCCAGCAGGCGACGCAGATCGTAGTTCTTCTTGTGCTCAAAGATGCGGGTGATGCTGGCCTGCGTGAGCATGCTGATGATCTGGTTGTAGACGTAGAGCAGTTCGTTACGGAGCTGCTGCTCTGATTGACGGCTGCTGGAGACAGACACCAGCACCAGTGGCCCCCGCTGCATGAACACAACCGTGTGCTCATCTATCAGGAGAGAAGAACAGAAGCGAAGAGACCAGTTTAAGATATTTAAATATGCACGATTAATCATTACTTGGATATATAATTAATTGTTCTGGGGTATAACACAACAATTACACAAGAATTTTTACAAAATGTGTTCACATTTGTGGATGTAAACAATATACACTACCAATTAAAAAATTGGAGTCAGTAAGACATTTTTTAAAGGAATATGTTTATTCAATAAGGACACATTCATTAAAGTAATCAAAAGTGACAGCAAAGACATTTAAAATATTAAAACGTTTGTCTATTTTAAATATTTTTTTTCTATTTATCAAAGAATCCTGAAAAAATTATCATGGTTTCCACAAAAATATTAAGCAGCACAAATGTTTTCTTTTCAACATTGATAACAATATTTCTTGAGCATCAAATCTGCATATTAAAATGACAACTGGCGTAATGCTGCTGAAAATTCAGCTTTTCCATCATTTTACATTTTAAAATATATTAAAACAGAAAATAGTTGTTTGAAATTTTAATAATATTTCACAATATTACTTTTTTTAGTAAATTTTTGATCAAATAAAAATGCAGCCTTGGTAAGCGTAAAATATTTTTTTCATAAACTTCTAAAATCTGAACTTTTGAACATAAGTGCATTTTTATTACATTAAACATATTATAAATTTCCATTAAAAAGTTGGTTTTCTGCAAAATACTAACGGAAAAAAAAATTTTGTTCAAATTGATTTAAAGGATTTACCAAAAAAAAAAAGACTGAAAACTATGGACTACATGAAAAATCAGATCAATGAAATTAAATTAAACACAATAAGATACTTGAGTTGCTATGTCAGAGGATATCAGGTGGAGAGAGCATATGACTGGACAAAGATTTGCATACGCCACTGAGTTCAAGACTGGTGGTCATCAATTTTTTTAGCTGTTTTCTGAGAGGAGAAAATCTGCATGTTTTGAGCAAATTAAAGCACGCGATTTTCACTTCACAGAGTCTTTGGGCCAATCTTTCCGAAGTCACTTACCGGAGCAGACTGAGCGAATGATGTTGTCTCCACTTTGAACAAAGGACACCAGGGCCATCATCACGCCCATGGTGGAAGACAGGGCCTCCTCACTTCCATATCGGGAGTAGATGGGCTTCCCAGCCTCACTCAGCACAAACACATGCTTCCTGTGTTGTCTCCAACTCTCTGCCGTCACATCCTCGTTCCTGTGTGAGGGAGGTCCCAGAGGTGTGCCCGTCTCGGATAGAGGGGACGAGGCTCCTTTCATACCCATTCCCTGCTCTTCCATCTTACCCCGGGCTAACATGCTTACGACAAACTCACCCGAGTCATCTTGACCATTGTCGGCTAATGCAGAGTCCTCGGACGCTTTCCCAGAATCAGTCTCTGAACCCCCAGCACACAGAGACCTATCTTCATCAGTGTGGAGCTTCTGCATATCTGTTAGAAGCTCTTGTTGTTGGCTGCTCTCTACTGACTCCAAGAGCCCCTCTGGGTCCGAAGGCATCCTGTGATCTTCATTCACACAATGGTTTTCTGATGGGACGTCTCTATCTGAGTACACAACATCTGGAAAGCAAAGTAAAATCAGGGCTGTAAAATCAGCATGTTAGCCACTATAACACAAGTTGTAACGCTGCAAAACATTACCTGTCTGATCAAGACATTGTGGAAGGATGGATGGATCACATATCTTCACCTCCTCCATATTCCCACTCTCTTGACTCCTCGGATCCATGTCAACATGCAAACAGCTGAATTCAATATGAGAAAGTAACTTAATAACACCCAGTCAAATGACAGATATACCAGTAAAGCAATTTAATTAATGAAGGTTCGTACTTAGTGTACAAAAGTGAAGTCTAAAGCCGTTTAATCTGATTACTGCTGTTATCCCATATCTGCACCGCTCGTGGAGTTTAAACACCGTTACGCACGTCTTCTGATGCCGAAACTTTAACAACGATGAATGACTATCGATCGCGACTATTTAAATAATACGAACTGGTTATTGAGCAGATTACAGGACATTAATTTGAGCTAGTCTACGTTATTTATATGAAAAGCTTACGATCTCCCCCCATAAATGACTCCTCTCGTGAACTGATTCACTACTCGTCTTAATCACATTCATGTCTGATTGAATAAATTATTAACAACAAACCAAAACTAAAACCAAAATCATTTTTAGCTTTCGCTCTGCGAAACCGACTCAGCAGCCGGTGCTCCAGGAAGCTTGACGTTAAAACGCTGCAAAACAAATACCCACAACCACTTCCGGTTGATTTGTTTCAAAATACAAGTCTTAATGAGGCGTTTTCATTATTTGAGCAGAATAAATGATACTAGTTAGTATAAGAATGTTGAGAAGGTTTTGCTTTTTTTCTAATTTTTCAATATCGACAAATGCAGCACAGCAAGCTGCAGGTTTTGGTTATTTAAAGATGAGCAATAAACAATTCAAATTGCTTCAGTGTTTGTAAACTGTCCAGAAGTTTTTAGTGAAAATTGAGGTTTCATTAGTTAATACTAGACATATAACAAACATCATAACATACTATATACTACTATATATATATATATATATATATATATATATATGTGTGTGTGTGTGTGTGTGTGTGTGTGTGTGTGTGTGTGTGTATATATATATATATATATATAGTAGCCTATGACACGATTTTTTACGGGGGACCCTCTGAAACGCGATTGGGCTAGTTGTGAAAACCTGGCAACAAAAATGTTCGATTCAAGCACCTGGGGCCTGTTCCATGAAGCCGGATTAGCTGGCTAACATAGCCAGGTAAGTTTCAGTTTAGTTTGCACCAATCCTGGGTTTTAGGTACCATGAAAGTGGCTTGGCTTTTAACTGCGTTCATTACCATAGTAACTTACCGTCCACGGCTAACCTGCTCCGGGGCAGGTTATGTTCTGAGTTATCAAACTGAAATTGGATCATTAAGACTGAGCAAGGTTCCAGCATGTTTTAAGCGTTCTGTGACCATACCGGTTCCCAAAAAGGTTTGCATCTCAAGCCTAAACGACTATAGACCAGTCGCTTTAACCTCAGTGGTTATGAAATGTTTTGAGAGGCTGGTGTTAGTACATCTGAAGGTCATTATTGGATCATTGCTGGATTCATTCCAGTTTGCATACAGGCCTAATAGGTCTGTGGAAGATACACTGAATATGGGTCTGTACTCTGAAGCATTTAGATACTCCAGTGTCTTATGTACGTATTCTTTTTGTAGATTTTAGTACAGCCTTCAATACAATTATACCAGACATTCTTCATATCAGATTAAGAAAGCTTCCTGTGCCAAGTAATATCTGCAGCTGGATTATTAATTTTCTCATAGACAGAGTGCAGCAAGTAAAATTGGGAGAATTTACATCTAGAACGAGTACCCTCAATATTGGTGCCCCTCAAGGGTGCATGCTTTCCCCATTGTTATTTTCTATTTATACGAATGGCTGTACTTCCTCAGATTCTACGGTCAAGCTTTTAAAATTTGCTGATGACACTACAATCATTGGCCTTATTCATGATGGAGATGAATCAGCATATAGGCAGCAGGTGGATCAGATCGTCTCGTGGTGTAGTAGTAATACTTTGCATTTAAACATTGGCAAGACCATAGAGATGATTATTAATTTTACAAAGAAATCTACCTGCTTTGCTACATTAAAAATAAATGGTTGTACAGTGAGCATCACTGATTCTTATAAGTTTCTTGGCACTACCATCTGTAGCGATCTCAAGTGGGACAATAATGTTATGCGCGTGGTTAAGAAATCACAGCAGAGGATGTATTTCCTCCGTCAGTTAAAGAAGTATATTCTGTCTAGTGGAACTATGTGCAAATTCTACAGGGCTATGAATCGGTCCTCTGTTCTTCATTTACTGTTTGGTACAGCTCTGCTACTCAGAGGGATACGTTTGGGCTTCAGAGAGTAGTGAGAATGGCAGAACGCATTATTGGGACTGATCTACCTTCCCTTCAAGATCTGTACTTGTCAAGGGTTAAGAAACAGGCTTCGAGGATTGTCCGTGATCCTTTACATCCTGCATTCAATCTTTTCAGACTTTTACCTTCTGGAAGGTCTGGTTAAAACAAGAACTATCAGATTTCAGAATAGCTTTTTTCCAGTAACTATAAAAATTTTAAATTCTACTATGTAACTTTTTCTCTCTCTCTGTGTGTGTGAGACGCCTTATACCGGCAGTAAATTCCTTGCATGTTATGTATACTTGGCCAATAAATGCTGAATTGAATTGAAAGAAAGGAACAGCTGATGATCCAAAGCACACCACATCAAGTGTCACACATAATGGAGTGGTGTGATAGCATGGACATGTATGGCTGTCAATGGAACAAACTCACTGGTGTTTATTGATGATGTAACTGCTGATAAGTATTAATTCTGAGGTCTTTAAGGCTATACTCTGCTCACATTCAGCCAAATGCTACAAAACTGATTAGGACACAGCTTCACAGTGCAGATGGATAATAACACTAAACATACTGCGAAAGCAACTCAAGACCTTTTGAAGGCAAAGAAATGGAATATTCTTCAATGACCAAGTCAGTCGCCCAATCTCAATCCAATAGAGCATGCTTTTTAGTTACTGGAGACAAGACTGAATGCAGAAAGACCTACAAACAAGCAGCAACTCAAGGTGGCTGCAGTGAAGACCTGGCAAAGCATCTCCAGGGAAAAAACTCTGAATTTGGTGATGTCCATGGGCTCCAGACTACAGGCAGTCATGGACTGCAAAGGATTTTCATCCAAGTATTAAAATTATGCTTATATTTACAATTATGTCACTTTGTCCAATACTACTGAGCCCCTTTGAGTTTGATGCTTAAAATGGCTGTAACTCCTAAATGGTAAATGTCACATTTGAGTGGAACTTCTTAAAATAAAGCTAAATGTCTACACTTCAATCACATCTTGATTGTTTTATTTCAAATCTATTGTTGTGGTGTATAAAGGCAAAAGCACAAAAACTCTCTGTCAGTGTCCAAATACTTCTGGACTTGATTGTAATAAGAAGTGTGAGACCACACTATAATTTACTATACTCTACAGAATGTGTGTGTGTGTGGACATTATATAATATTGTAATATATATATATATATATATATATATATATATACACACACACACACAGAGACATATGTTTACATACAATTTATACATTTATATAGCTACACAATATTTACAATTTGTACTTTACACAAAGAGATATACATGTGGATATGTGATATATAGTATGTTATGATATTAGTTAGATGTCTAGTATTAAATAATGAAACCTCAATTTTCACTAAAAACTTCTGGACAGTTTACAGTCATTGAAGCAATTTGAATTGTTTATTGTTCATCTTTAAATAACCAAAACCTGCAGCTTGCTGTGCTGTATTAGTCAATATTGAAAAATTAGAAAAAAAAAAGCAAAACATTTTCAACATTCTTATACTAATTAGTATAATTTATTCTGCTCAAATAATGAAACCACCCGATAATAATAAACAGTTGAGATGTAATTTTTAATATTAATTGTACAATGTTTTTTTAAACATGCCTAACTAGGTCCATGAAGCTTAATGAAATTAAGGAAAATGAGTTGGCGAAAAAAAGAAAAAATACAGTGGTATTTATAAAGAGGTGAGAGGAAGAAACATTGCAAGGTGTTGAAATATAGAAATGCAGCTGTTCTGTGGTTTGTGCTGCAAGTTGTGCTGTCCAATATATCAACTGCAGTCTGGAGAAGATTCTCTGTGCATTGCATTTTTCTTCAAGCTGTCGAGGTATTCTTGTTGCGAAGCAGCCAGAACTGAGGCCAGAACGTCATCGTCTTCCCAATCTGTTAAACCTAAAAATTAAAACATCCACCTAATTAAGTAAGCTTGTTTAAAGACACAAAATATAGAGCAACAAGCATTTATACTGAAGCACGTAATGCCTCACCAAAGGCAGTAGGTGACATCTCCTGCATTAGAGTCCTGTAGCCCAGGCTTGGGTAGAGAGACACCAGGGAAGAGTTGGCAGAAGACTGATGACTTGGACCTTGAAAAGAAGTCCAGGAAAAACCAGTTAGTAAGCAAGCTAAGTGCATTAGCGTAAGCAAAGAAAACATACATACACATACAGACCTGGGGCACATGGTGATGGGGGTTTGGGAAGAAACAGCGAAGCTCCAGCTGGCGAGGGAGGTTTGACAGGGGGTTCAGGGTGAGCCGGGCCTGGATGCTCTGGAGAGGGGGCAGAGCTGCGCTGGCGGGGAGACCGGCATCCCCAGTCCTCAAAGCCGCTGGATGTGGCGGCTGTGGCAGAACTGCAGGTGGCACTAGCTTTACGAGGCTGAATGGAAAAGCAGAGAGGGAAATGTTTCAAAGTCGTTTAAACTTGCTTTGATTAGGATGGCTGGGATGGTTTCATACCTGTCTTGCTTGCTTCTCTTGGTCCTGAAGCCACTGCAAGTAGGACTCACGAGCCACCTGCTCCTCGATGGCCTCATTGGTGGCCTCCCAATCTGTTGCTCTCTTCTTGTCCTCCAGCATCTGCTGCTCAATCCAAGACTCCTCAGACGTCTTAATAGCGTTTTTCATGAGACACTGGTCAGCGTACTACACAGAGACAAAATAACAGATATTAAAGCAATAGTTAACCCAAAAATTAAAATGTACTCACCCTCTTTTTTTGACATTCAGCATTACATTATGCTCACCAATGGATCCTCTGCAGTAAACGGGTGCCGTCAGAATGGGAGTTCAAACAGCTGATAAAAACATCACAACAATCCACAAGTAATCTGCACAACTCCAGGGGCCCGTTCTTTGTACGTCGCTAACTCAGCTGGAT
Organism: Tor tambroides; assembly: GCA_021397915.2. NCBI lineage: Eukaryota > Metazoa > Chordata > Actinopteri > Cypriniformes > Cyprinidae > Tor > Tor tambroides. Next base: position 15,879 of record JAFVLL020040355.1, read on the forward strand.
TTGATTGTTGCCGTTTTCACTTGATCTTGGATTGTTTGGTTCTTCGAAGCTCATCCTAGACTTGCTGTCAGAGCAACAGGTCCGTAAACTTGAACCTGCTCGGGAGCAGGCTTATTTCATGTAAACAGGATTAGATTGCATCTTTTTAAGCAGAATTGATACTTAATATCTGCCCCAGCCACCGCTACTTTATTACAAGAGTACCCTACTGGTCTAAGGACAATAATTTAAAATAATAATAATTAACAAATTAATTTGAAAATAATATAATGTTGTGTAGTCTATAATACTATAGACACAGCCAGTTTTACTCATTGAAAGATTTATTTGTGATAAAATAATTACTTTATAATTGTATTGGAGTCTTACACACATGCTATACAGTTAATCTGAGCTGTGCATTAATTTGAGTGATGACAGATATTATGGGAGTGGCTTGATGGGGCGCAGGAGATGCAGATAACTTGATCTTGACCCTTAAGAAACTATAATTAATGCTGTACTTTAACAAATCTGTTTCAAAAATAAAATTAAATGAATTGCTAATCACAACACTGAAATAAAATGTAAAGCCTGTACACATACTAGAAATCGTGAATATAAATAATTGGGAATCATGCAAAAAAAATAAAACAAAATAAAAACAGTGCACATTTCATTTATCTATTATAACATCTATGTAGTTTGTATTTGACCCTGTAACTCTATCACTCTCTATTCTAATTCTATTTTATCTATCTGTCTTATTTTAAAAAAAAAAAACCACACACACCCCTTGACCTCTATCAACTACACCATTTATTCTCTAACTGCTACTTTTTCTTTAAGCTAACACTAGCTTTCTTTTTTTCTATTCTATCTACTTGTTTCCTTGGAGAAAAATAAATAAATAAATAAAATAAAAAACCTTGCTATGTGTGCACGTTAGGCTAACGAGACTTGTCATATGCTTGCATGTTGTTGCTCTTTTGTTGGTTTTGATTGCTTCTATTGTCCTCTTTTGTAAGTCGCTTTGGATAAAAGCGTCTGCTAAATAACTAAATGTAAATGTAAATGTGGTTTTGTTCGCTTGGCTGTTTCCTTATAAAAGTCTAGAAATTCGTCAAGTTTTTTTGTCAGGTGTCTTTTTTAATTATATGATGTCATTACGTTGCTGTCTTGCCCCAGCCAATCGCTGCATTGCTGATCGTGGTTTCGCGTGTCGATACATCTGCCCTTTTAGGGGAACACGAGAACACGCACTGATCTTAGACAACTTAATCCAGATATTTTAATCAAGTCTGCAAATTCGTTTGAAGAACCAAATTAGCCAGAGATCAGTTATCACGATTAGATGATCTGGCATATTTCAAATCATCTCAGATGTATTAAGCGAGGTACGAAGAGCAGACCCCAGTCCATCAATGAATGTCTTGTGAATTGTTTATTAGCTGTTCAACTCTCACTCTCATGGCACCCATGCACTGCAGAGGATCCATTAGTGAGCTAAATTTCTGAAGAAAACCCATCCACATCATGGATGGCCTGTGGGTGAGTACATTTTCATTATTGAGTGAAAAATCACTAATGCCTATTATTTACAACACTTACCCCTGGTTTGAAGGAGGGGAGGCCAAGCCCCACCCCAACACTAGCCTTGTGGGGATTCACTACAGAGTTATAATGGATGTTCTTGTGGTAACTGACACGTATCGGCTCATCATTATTCTCTTGCATGCCATGGAACGTGTTTATTGGCTCTGGAAAATGGGAGTTTTCAAATAAAATAAAAACATATTTCCTCTTCTATCCTAAAATATACCACTGACAGCCAATAAGACACCAGGAATTCAACAGACATTGACTAACCTATGCCATACTGGTAAACCTCCACTGGCCGGTTGTACATTTCTGCCATGGCCTGCATCTCAATGTGGTTCCCATGACAGTTGTTCTTCCTCTTTCTGTTAATGTATGTGGTAAAGTCCTCTGTGACATAACTGGAGAAGTAATCTGCATTTTTTGTCTGTAATGTAAGTATAAACAAAAAATCAAAACTGCACCTTGGTCGATAATTAAAAAGGGTCAAATTTACACTTCAAAGTTAACTATTTTGTAAATGCAAATCATTTATTCTTAAATATTTAACTGACTCACCAAATAATCCATACACTGCTTCCGTACCACATCATGCATATCCTGGTCCCCATACACTTGATCAGCTTTAAAAAATTATAAAATGATAAAAGCACATAAACATTAAGAAAAACTTTATTAATATATAAATAATACTAAAATAACACTGTTATGTGCGTAATCCATAGTTGTCAACTGAATTGAATTTTCATGACTTCCCCAGTCATTCATAATTACATTAAAAATAATTTTATGCACATTGCAGCTAAAAAATGTAATCCAACAACAACAAAAATAACAATACAGAAATGATAGATTTTTAAATTAAGGTTTTAATATTTTCCTTGAATACTTCAGGACTAAAAAAACTGATATTTGCCACAATATGGCACCTATGCACTGTAATAGCCACATGATTACATCTGCCCTGCTAAACTATAATTTCAGCAAATTCAAAGCACAGCATATGTCCTAAAGGCAAACTGACTCAGCTTTCAAGTAAATAACTCCTAAATACAGGAGAGAAATATTACCGACTGCTCTGAAAAGACATGCTCCATCTTCCTTCATTTTTTTGATTTCATAGCCTTTATTTTCCCTTAAGGCTTTCTCGAACCATTCTTCTTGCTGTAGGCCAAAAAGCAACCAGGAAAATATATTATATAGAACAATGAGGACAAATGAAGTATTTATTCCAATCAACAAAATTGACACGATGTCCCCAAAAAGTATTTGGATGTAAACATTAATAATATAGTTGATTCAAAAATTTAGTTGATTCAAGAAAACTTTCTGCCTAACATTCAGCTTCCACAGAATAATAAATGGCAAGCTCAGTCACCATGCAATTTCAATTTTGTCTTCATTATGTAAGGGGTTAAGTCATCATTTAATTTTTTTTTATTTCATGATGTCAAGTTTTTATATCATAATTGTGAGTAATGTATATCTTAAGAGAATCTCTATTTCTTTTCTATCAAGAATGAATGACATTAAACACGTGTACAACGAACATGTAGAGAGAATTTTAAACCTTTCTATTATGCTTTACAACAGCGCCTATGCATTTAATACATTTTGGAGGATGACACGACTGGCAACCTGTTCTCGTGTTGCCAGGTATCCTGCCAAATGCCAGCATCCAGTACCTGCTCGACTGTGGCGGGGTCCACAAGCTGAAATCTGGCCGCGCTCTCATACTCGTCCTCACTGTTGTTGCCTCCAGCTCCCTCCTCGGGTTCTGAGACTGGACTACCGCCCCCTCCTCCTCCTCCTCCTCCGCCGCCTCCCACTCTTCCTCCTCCACCTGTCAAACCGCTGGAGCAGACCGCCTGTCGTCTCCGCTTGCTGAGTCCGGGTCCCGAGCAGCAGCTTCCAACGCCACCTGCGCCGCAGGGCAGCTCGACGCGACCTGAGACCACAACCGAGTTCGCGCTCCCTTCGCACTGCACGACCGGTGCTCCAGCGGCACCGGGCTGCGGGGAGGCCGGCCGCGGGCGAGCGCTCGCCTCGATCCGCCGCTCCTCCCTGGACGTGTGCGGCGTGGCCTGGTATGTCCACGGTGGCGGAGAGGCCCTGGGTCGGGACCCCGAGCGTCCTGCGAGGGGATGAGGGTGCGACTCAGAGCCGCCTCGTCTGTCCGGTTCGTCCGTATGATCACCGCCACCGGCTGTGGAGGCCGGTTTCTTCTTCGGGAGGATTGTCATCGCTGGCCAGCTTGCGGTGATTTATGTTGTTATGAGTTACACACAGAAAATAAACGGCCGTTTTTGCTTTTCTATGAACAGTTTGTTCGCTGCACGTATGGCTACACCTGTCCTAACATATACGAGGTGTCGCTGAATTAATACAGTCGTCACAGATCGACTTTATTCCTTCGGTTTCGAGGTTTTTCTTTGGTAACAACGACCGACCGAGAGTTTGACACAAACATCAACAAATCACAACGCGATTTTTACGTCACTTCCGACGCTTGCGCTGCTTCATGTTGACAAATGGGCTCATATCGCTCTGCACTGCCCCCTACCGCATTAACCCTCTATTGACTTAACAGTGATTTTGACCCGTTTCCAGTGAGGAAATACCACATTAGAAGCAATATTTGTGACCATGTAGATATATTTAAAATCTTATTTTATTTTAAATTTAGCTGTTTTATATTTAACTATTTTAAAATGAACATAGACCTAGGGTTAAATTTGACTCACATTTAAAGGAATAGTTCATCCAAAAATTAAAATTCATCAAATTCAGTCATTTACTCACCCTCATGTTGTTCCAAACCTGTATGAGTTTCTTTTTTCTGCTGAACACAAAAGATATTTTGAAGAATGTTGGTAGCCAAACAATTGATGGTAGCCATTGACTTCCTTTTTTTCTTTTATACTATGGAAGTCATTGGCTACTGTCAGCTATTTAGTTATCCAAATTCTTCAAAATATCTTCTTTTGTGCTCAACAGAAAAAAACAACAACAAAAAAACATACAGGTTGGAAATACATGAGGTTGAGTATTCATTTTTGGTTGAACTATGCCTTTAAAGAGGTAGTAAGTGTGTCTCATATTTTTCATTCACCAACACTGCTCAACAAATTTTGATTCTGATTGGTTCACAAGCATTCTATAATTGCACGGCTATGAACTAGCTCCAAGTTTGTTGACCACATTATTAATTTGCCACATTTTTCAGCTATTTCTAAACACCCACACAGCAGACTAGCATTCAGTTTAGCAAAAGATCTGGAAAAATCATACAGCAGTCAATCGAACTGTGTAAACATGACAATCATTACATTTAATGTCTATAAAAAGCATGTTTTCTCTCTTTTTGTTTGCCCAAAAATTGCTTAGAAACAGTCCAAGCCTAGTTCAACAGTGATGCTTTCATAAAGTAATAGAATAGTAATAGAACCATTGTATGTAATTTTGTTTTAAAACACTATGAGAACAAGAAACTCTCACAATTCTATAGAGTAACATATGATTTCTTCCATTTCTACTTATTTTTTTCAGGATTTTATTAAATCATTTTTCCAACATGCATTCAATCAATACATTTTCATTCCAGTGTTCTTTTATATCTCTTAAATGAAAACAAGACACCCACAAAATTCATCAAGGCTAACTAAGCCTACTTAGAACCTGAGTTTACAATAACTGCATGGTCATCATTTAATATTAACCGCTTCTTGAAGTGATACAAGTAATTGAACAATAATACATGCCCCCCCCCCCCCCGCCCACCTGTTTTACTAAGACACGAGTGACTACTCTGAAAGCCAGTTGCATGTGACAATAAAAGGATCTCAGTCTCTAAAATGTTATGATTTTAATTTAAATTAACCAATAAATACCGATCAATAGAATATATTTTGTTTAAAAACAGTATCTCTTGGTAAGCTCAAGGAAACATAAAATCTCTGATCAAAACTTTGTTGTTTCATTATAGATTGTCATTGCTTTTTTTTGGTAATCTATCATTTTTAATAAATATGTTTAAGAATACAGGATATTGCCTATGAGGACTGCACACAAGACACTTAAAACATTTATTCTGAAAAAAAGTTATGGCACATTTTTAAAAGCAAAGAGTTCAAATAGTGTTCACTCCAGCTGTTGAAACACATTTGATCCCAACGTTGTCTCTGTAGCTCTGATAGCCTCATTTGATCTTTTATGATATGTATTTAGGATAAGGGGGTAAGGATGGAGATGAAACTGAAACTAAACGTGACTCGCTGATGTGTGCCCAAGTTTAAATCCGATTTCATTGGGCACATCAGATACAAACACTTAGTCCTTCAAAAATGCTGGTGGAAGAAATTTTCTATTGTTTTGTTTTTTTCTCCAAAGGGCCTCTGTATGGACAGTCTTCTTCATCATGAATTCATGAATCTATAATTTCAACTCAACTGGTGATGCTGTGGTGACAAGGGAAATATTAAAGGGAACAAATACTTCCAGTCTCAAAGCTGATGTGAGAGTTCCACATCACAAAGAATCCATTGATCCTCTAATTTCTGTACATATTGTACTATTCATTTATGCATTACTTGAATGTCTTTTCTCACCCAGAGTCTTGTATTGCAGATATTAGAAATATTAGCACATCCTCTGGTGATCCTCATCCATTAGTGGTTGCAAAATGAATGATTTAGCAAGCAGCAGTTTGCCTTGACTATTTCTCAGACTACTTCATTAGGATGCACACAGGCCTGAACACAGATAGCATATGTTATATCTCTGTTAATAAACAAATAAATATGTATATTTATAAAAAATAATATGAAAACGAATTTAGTGTTTATATTATATAGTTACACTATATATATATTATATATATATATATATATATATATATATATATATATATTTTTTTTTTACCTCCTGGTCTTTATTGGGATCTATCTGGTTCAATTTTGGTCTCTCCGTTCTGCTTGTCGCTGGATTTCTGTGAGAGATGAGTGGAAACGGTGGCTGCCTGGACCACGGCTTTGAAGCTGCGCTTGCGCTTCTGAACATTCTGCTCTGGGTGGAAGATGATGACATAGACTTTGGGGATGTACAACATGCCCAGGGACACCGTTGCGCTCAAACTCATGGACACGGTCAGCGTGGTAGTCTGAATGAACATCTGGTTCAGGGCAGAAAAAAAGATTAAGAGTAATATTTTAGCTTGGCCTCAGCCGCGACCTATCACATGATGTAGCTCAGCCGTCAAGGCTTTAGTGTTGAGATATCACTGCACATTACACATATATATAAACTCTGTTGATTGTCACAATGCATTTCCTGGAAATCAGTATAATGATTTTAATAGTTTAAGACAAAGAGCTGAAATCAGCCATGTGTAAATAATTCAATCAGTTTATGCATGTTTAATGCGAGCCAAAAAACTGAGCCCTTATATCATGTGTTTATTGCAATGCGAGTCATTTATTTAATTTTGTTAATTTATAATATATAAATACTGTAATTGAGATCTCTTATATTTCATGAGATTGTGCAGCATGCAACCAATTAATTACTGCTAAAATGCTATTAAAAATGTAACACAAGAAGCTGTGATGGTAAAACAGTTTTTTTCCTTATAAGAAATATAAAGATAAGCAAAATATACTTCAAAATCTAAACTCAATATGATAAAATGTAAAATAGCATCACACAAATATCTATCTATCTATCTATATATACTGCAGCCCACTGTATAGTCTGGTATTTTATTCTTCCATGCTCTTCTTTTCATTTACAAGAAATGAAAAGACTTGAAGACCACCTGAGGGCCAAAAGCTTTGCGGTTGACTGGCCACTAAAAGACCTCTCTATTAGTCAGAGTATACTTTCCATTTTTAAATCCCTGTGCTTTGTAAGCAAAACCATCCCCCACAGGATGAATAGATGTGAAAAATTGAATGACTAAATGCATGAAGTGTGCTTTTACGCCAATACAAAACAGTACCACAATTAAATAGCAATTATGTTAACCTGATATTAGAAACAGTTTTTTAGGTTTCTATTATCTGATTATGGCTGAAGCATTCACAAGAAAATGTTGCAGCATCATTAACTGAAACAGAACCATCTAATCTAGTGAAATGCATGTCTAGACACTCTCAGGGTAAAGATAATATTTCTGTATGACATGTTAATGTTAATGTTAAAGTTTTAAATCAGAAAGTGCACCGTGTATAAAGTTATTGACTCTCAAAAAAAGAGCCGACTCTGAATCATTGAAACGAATCCCAAGCCGTTTCATGTTGACGTCAACATGAAATATTAGCATATTGCCCGCCCACTTGTTGGTCTTTTCGAGTTGGTCTGAATGAAAATGCAAATTCATTCTTTGCCACTAGGTGCCACTTTTGGAGCGGTAAAATAGCGGTTTCCCCGGTAACGGCAGTACACAAAGCAGCACTGCATTCACAAACCCTGCTTTAACAGGCATTCCAGGCATGATGAAATGAAAATGAGAGCAATCACCGCAGAATAGCATCACGCAAAGGAGGGGTTTGGAAAAATGAAGCATATAAAGTAAAAATAAATGCATATTATAAGACAATGAAAGTGTTTTTTGACCTTGCATGCATGTCAACCTGTTGTTGGGGACTCCCAAAACCAAAATATGAACCTTTCATTACCCATAATAGGGGCACTTTAATGTGTTTTTTACATAGTAAAATATGTAGTAATGGAAAAACAAAAGTACATCTATTATGAACTGTTTTGTTATTGCTTATTAAAATGTGATAATCTCTGACCAAAATCCATCTTAATCTATATTATATTAACAATTTACCTTTTCTGTGGATTGTGATGTGCCAAAAAATATGGGCACAAAGGCCAGCCAGATGATACAGGTAGTGTACATGGTGAAGCCAATGGGTTTGGCCTCATTGAAGGTCTCAGGAACCCCTCTGCTCTTAATGGCATAGACTGTACATGTGACCATCAGCACCATACTGTAGCTCAGACATATATATATATATACACGCACCTGTACTGAGATCAAAATAAATGTGATGATCAGCTGGGATGTGGGGCTGATAAATTTTGGTGGTGTGACTGATTTCTTTCCCTGCTCAAAGATCCTGTAGATCCGATTTGTTTTGGTGAGCATGGCAGAGTAACTGATGCACATGCCCAGCCCCAAAAACAACCTGCGAAATGCGCAGACCACCGTACTCGGCTCAGCGATCATGAGGAAGGTAATGAGATAGATGAGGAAGATGCCCGTCAGGAGAACATAGCTGAGCTCTCGGCCCGAAGCGCGGACTATGGGGGTGTCGTTAAAGCGGATGAAGGTGATGATGACTCCTGATGTAGCAAGAATGCCCAGCACTGCCAGAAATACTGGGATGATGGCCCACGGAGAGCTCCACTCCAGCTTGATGATGGGAGTGGGACGGCAGCCCGTGCGGTTAGGAGTGGGCCTCATGTCAAAGGGGCACATATCGCAGTTAAACTCATCCAGGAGGTACTGATAGCCGTCACATAGCTCACAGTGCCAGCAGCACGGCACACCCTTCACCATCCTCTTCCTCTCCCCAGACTCGCAGGGAAAACTGCAAACCGAGTCCGGAACCAGTTTATCCCCTCCAGACCACTGCATGTCCTCAGCCTTACAGAAAGAGAGAGGAAAATTTCAAAAACACGCATTCAAAAATGTTGCAACCTACCACGGGGCTTAACACGCTTACACTGAGTCGTAAGTGGTTGGTCCACTGGCCGATGATTTTATATCCCGGGTTGGTGGTATTGGAAAGCTGGTACTGGAAGATATCGTATCGTCCTGGGGCGTCACCGTTTTCATTAAACATCACACCTGTCCCAGCACTGCCTTCAGAGTAAACACAGGGATTGATATTCAACATCACTAGTTATTACTTCAAATGCAATCATTTGAAACAACAGAATAGAAACGACCCATTTCAAGGGCATAAAATTGCACTAATGCGTAGAAATACATGCTTCGACACACCCCAGGTAAAATTGTCAATCGTAACTTTAAAGGTGACTTTTCTATATCAAAGGTTGCTTACAAGAAAATATGGTGGTCTCAGATGTAACTCTGTGAAAATAGATGTTACAACAAAGCAAACTCAATCTCATGTTCCTTTCAATTTATAAACCGCAAATCACGAGAGGCAAGGTCTCCATGAGGCATTTTGTTCCCCTTAGGCTCTCAAAGCTGAAAAGATTTCCATACAAGAGTGTGAGGACGTCCACTGTGCGTAAACTGAATAGCTGTGCTTTTCATAGAAATCTCTCAGGAGCGAGTGACGAAAAGAAAAGGGATTTTCACCGAGAGAGAGTGCAGAAAAAGGAAATGCGTCTTGTGTTTGGAGAGTGGCTGCCCTAGGGAGAATCAAAGACAAGGAGAGAGACGAGTGGAGGGGGTTAAAATAAGTATGTGCGCTGCTGCATTGTACATTAGTGGATTTCTTCAGGCTGGGATTGAGTGCTGACCTCTCTCTCCGCACTCTGACTAACCCATGGGACTCACAGCCCTCCTCCTTGGAAACAGCAGCTTCGTTTTTGGCCTTTCCCCTCTCGTAGAAACTACTCTTCACCTATTTTCACCTGTCAGTCTGACAGTAAAGGCAATACCTTCGATTTGAGATTGTATGGCAAAAGCAGGTTTATTATGTGTAATCTTCCTGGCAGACTCAAACAAAAGCGTTCCTCGGAAATAAAAGCTTACATTCAAATTCCTGTGATGTTCATTAGTCTTGTACTGGATGAATACAAACCCATTACTGACTGTTTCAAGGTCGCTTCGCAATGTTTGAAATGGCTCACATGCTTCAGCTCTGTCCTTGAGAAGGCTTACCATTAAAATTGACGGCACGGATGTAACTCAGCAGCATTCTTCCATCCACAGGGTCCATTTTGTCACAAACGCCCATCGAACCCGGACAGAGGTCAATGTGCATGCTATGGAGTGCATGGGCCATGGCGTACACGGCATCGATCACAAACTGCACCTTCCCTTCCTGCTCATACGCCGAATCCTGGCTGATTCGTTCCTCTCCTGAAAGACCAAAAGCAACATGACAGGATTCGAAAAGCTTTGCTGAGGGAATAATCCACTTAAAAGCATAAGAACGTATGATAATTCAAGTACTACTGCATTTATGGGAGCAATTTGTTGGAAATTATTTCCTCGCCTGTGCATTTCCTCAGCCCGCTGTCGCCTCGGATTCCAGGCCGTGTCAGTTTGCATTTGAAGTCATCCTCCCAGAACTCAGCGAACCAGATGTTCCTCCTGTTGTTTTCCAGTGATCTTGTAGTGAAGTACTGGTCAAACCCTGAGAAACAGATTACAGCGGCATGAAAAAAACAAAGCATTTGTGTAATCATTACAAAACCTTGTGCTGTTCTTTTCTCTATGGAACACATAAGCAGAATTTTTGTGTGTTCTTTGTCATTTTCAACTGCAGTTGTATAGCAAAATCTGCATAACTATTCTTCAAAAATGTTTGTGTTTCACAGAAAAAAACAAAACAGGAATGACATTTGGAATGGAATTGGATGATTACAGTGTTCTTGGTTGAACTATCTTTATAAGTATGAAAATGTTACCTAACGCTGCATTTAGATGGATTTTAGATGGGTTTTCCTTTTTAATTATCAAGCCTTCATTGATTTTACAATGGCCTGTTCTATTATTTCATACCATCAATGGATGCCCGCTTGGGGAGAATAGTAACCGCACCCTCAGCCACGTCTTCCAGGTTAAGAATGGGTGAGTTTTTTGCTCCCCAGCTATCAGATCCCACAAACAAAAAGTGACCTGTAAGATTGGCTTTTTTTGCTGCTTCCAGGACACGCCTACAATAAAAGAATACAAAAATATCAGACACCTCGCAAAAGGCAGGTTTATTAAAGATAAGGACAATCAGATCCATTATAGTTAGGAATCTGTTGATTACTGCTGATTTCAAAACTAAATAAATAAATCAATAATTTAATGCATTTAATGCATCCTTGCTGAATAAAATATGAATATTTCCACAAATATTTCCACCAAAACATTAAGCAGCAAAAACTGTTTTCAGCATCGAAAATAATAGTTTCTTGAGCACCAAATCAGCATATCAGAATGATTTCTGAAGGATCACGTGACACACATTTGCCATCATAGAAATAAATTATATTAAAAATTTTACAATTTCTAATCTTAAAATTGAATTTTTAAATTATAACAATATTGTAATAATATTTCACAATGTTACTGTTTTTACTGTATATGCATTGGTGGATAAATGCATCCACCAATATATATATATATATATATATATATTCTAATTAGATGTAATTACTATGTATCATTTTATATTAGTTTAGGCTTAATTACAACATGCAAACGAAACTAGATGAAAAACTTCACTCAGTGGTACATTCATCTGCCATAATTTCATAATTTCTTCTAAGACTCCTGATATTCCCATTGTAGGATGATTGATCTGTTCTCTAATCATTTATAGACCCTTTTCAAGGCCATATCTCCTGCCTCAGAGAGATTCAGAATTACTACTGAAAGACTGCTCACTTGATGTCATCTTCATTAGCGAAGATAATAACCCCTCTGGCATTGGATGTCTCCATTAGCCTTTTGATGATCTTGTCAAACTCTCCTGGTCTTGGCTCCCTAGGAATTTTAATAGACTGTGCGATGCAAAGACCTCCTGAATAAAAAAAATAAAAGGATAGACAGTTTTGAAGGACTTGGAGGACGTTAATAAAAGAATGATAATTGCAAGATCTTTCGACTGGATATGACATGCAGGTCAGTCTGTAGCATGTCTATCATTACATCTGGTGACTAATAACTTCTTTACACAGAGGATATCACATGAAACCTTTATCCCCTGATCATTATCCTCTTTCCTCATCAAATACAACACCAGACGTGTTAAATCCTGGGATAGACTGTGATAAATTCCGCTTCAGTTATGGAAAATCAGGGTATGGTAAATCTGGGTAAAATAAGCTACAACTAAAGCACACACACACACACACACACACACACATATATATATATATATTAATGCATTTATTAATTTTTCTTTTCTTACTTTTCTTTTCTGCAATTCAGTTTTCTGTACCTGCTTCCCTGGATATCTGGATGAAAGCATCTACACCACTCTCTCCATAGTTCCCCTCTGATGCCAGTGTAGAAACATAGTTCCAGCCCATGGCTTTGACGATGTCCACCATCGCCTGGGCTTGGAAGGAATCAGGTGGCACGACTCGTGAGAAAAAGTCATAGCGATTGTTGTCACTAAGCTCAGGTGCTGTTGAAGCATAACTGATCTGAGGTATCTGTGAAATGGAAGATACATAACACATCAGTGAGCAACAAGCCTTTTCACATACATGTAGCTGCTGCAAAAATTGTGAAGATCATGAATATCTCTGATCTGCAAAACTGATTTTACTGGCTTTTGTAAATAGTTCAAATTCATTTACACATCAGGATAATGAACATTTTGCTATAATGAATGTTTTACTGTTTGTATCATTCTGTCTGTTTGTTTGTTTAGTGTTGGGGGTTTATCAATATTTCTGTATATCACATTGCTACAACAGTAGGTGACGACAAGTGACTGATTTCAGTGAATCGTTAAAACATTTACTCAGCCGATTTGTGCAAAACATTGGCGGCATCTAGTAGGCAAAAACAATATAAGTAGTATGTCTGCATTCACAGTATTCATAAAAGAGTTGGCAAAAATTCAATGGAATTTCACTATCCCACAAGGCCATGGGAGAGGATTTGTGAATGGCAGTAAAGCGACGTAACATATGCTGGTTGGTCACATAACAATACCAGTATGGATATAGTATGTCCAGATTACATTCATACTAACAACATTCATACCATATAGAACATGCTTCTTCAGCGGTTACAAAGTAAGAACTTATTCGAAACAATTGCCTACTCAAAGAGCATGCGAATTTGAATCATTAAATCATTCACTCACCTGTTTCATTCAAAACACTGATTCAACAAATTATGTGTCAATGAATCATTCACTTCACCAGTTTGTTCAAAAATGCTGATTCATATACAGAAAGTCGCTTGGAGACTATTTTCGATGGCAGAGCGACAATAGACAACATATCTGGAAATACATAGGTCTAAGATACTGTCTAAACCAAAAACAATTGGTGTAGAAAAATTTAACTCAGTTAATTGCTAGTAAATTTCACAAACAATGACAAAGAAATGGAAAGTAATACATTTAATAAAATGTGTTTTAATAAAACTATTTTTGCATAACACATACTCCAAAAGATCTGTTTTATTTACAACGTTGAGTTGAAAAAAAACTTTTTACATTCTAGGCTGCTCTATTGTTTATTGAACTGTTTTGCAAAAGAAATATCACAGTCCTAAGTGATATAGCTAATCATGTCTGAAGATCATCATATTCAGTAGATCAGCACATAATATTATCCTAGCAAGTCTCCTACAGCACAACTACCCTAGCTTTAGTGGTAGTGTTTTCTGTAGCTCATAAAAAAAAATCCTGGGGAAATACAGATGGCACGAGCTACCACTGTTAAAGCATTTGTTTGTGAAAAAAAAAGGATGAGAAGATTAATTTACTGTTGTGCTAGTTTCTTAATGACGCAGCTGATGTCATTGGACTAGGCTTTGCGCAGACTAATGTCTGCCGAGCCCGTGTGGCTTAATAAAAGGTTCTTTAAAGAAGCAGGCCAGCGGACTGTGAGGAAAAGGTGGGTACAGACCAGAGAAGGAGAGAAGAGGGAGAGGACCATTTGACAGATTATCTGGAAGGATTAGAGGGGTTTTAGTCAAATTATATTAAGCACAGAGGGAGAGAGACAGATCAAGAGACAAGGTTGCCATTTCTCAGCCACAAGCCATACAATATATTTAATTCTACTAGCTCACATGCTACGACAGATTTAAACCGCCCCTCTCCCATCATACAACATATACATTACAGTCTGTGGCACCGCTGTTGATCCACCCATGACCATCGAGACACTTGTTACATCTTGCATGAGAAACAACAATATTCAAAGTTTGCAATATATTCCCCATCCAAATGCAACTCTAAAACATTAGAATGCAAATATACAAAGGAAAAGATTGATATAGGAGTTACTGAAACATTTACAGATACTGATTTGTTGCTAAGCACCATAAACATTACAGCCTTCAAGCCTTTCCACACTTGAGTCATGTCAACATTAACAGCAATCACATGCAAACATTTCCTGGAATTGCTTCAACATATGTTCACTAAGCATTTATTCTTGTGAAAATATGAACATCTGCTTTATTTTGTCATGATCTGACCCTTAAAAGTGACTTTCACTGGTGGCCGGATATAACCCAAAATATTCAGGTTGATTCATCCAGATTAAACAATATTTCTCAATATTTTCTTTCTATTAAAAAATGTTCATTTAAAATACATTTTAGGTTACCTGACAATTATTATTATTATTATTATCATAGTATGGGATACTCCATGATTTATTAAAGATTTACAATATAATGATTTTTTTTTATAAAGAAGGTTTTTTTGTTTAAGGAAATTCCAAATTATCCTTTTAAAAGTGACAGCTATGCAAGATTAAATCCAATTAAGGAAAAAAAACTTGTACTCATTCCATTTTTTATGCCACTTAATCCAATTATACAAAAATCTGCTTAAGGCTAAATGTCATACACCTACCATATGCATCAGATATAGAATGGTTCATGTATCTTTATCTATAGAAAGACATCGTGTGTTGTTAAAACAAAATTTTCTGAATAATATTATTAAGAGAACGTGTGACTAAGAGACTAAGTGCCACCCATAAATGCTGGCTGTCTGTCCGTGTCGATCTATGTGCTAAAGGTCCACACTCATTCAGCTAAAGCGACAGAGCAGAAGCTGCTTGTAGCTGATAACAGGGCAGCTGCATTTTTCTGGGCTCATGCGTAATTTCCCACCAGGAGTCTGAGCTGGTGAGTGGGCTTTAATGGAGAGCGGATCCTCCGTAATGCTGTAGTTAATATCTGCCATCCTCAGTTCCTACTTACCAGAACTCAGTAAGGAACATGGACATAAACTAGTATGAAGATCAGCATTTATAGAAAGAGATTCAAGATGACACTTACATTTTTAATCTCTGTGTGATTTAATAATTGTAGTATGATCATTCACACTGTTCTTTTTAATGAATCGATTTAAACTCTTCATTTGCTCCTTTTTGGTCATTATTAAAAAAAAAAAATTCATGGAAGTCTCTTTGTTTTTATTGTATTTTATATTATTTGACAAAAACACTGTGTAAAATGTTGATGTTTATTATTATGTAGTGTTGTATTTTTATTAAATTATTCATTTTATTTATAAGACTTTAAGATTTTACTTGTATTTGTCATTTTGCCTAAACATTATGAATCTAGCTGTTTAGTCAAAATTATAGTTTCAGTGATGGAAAAAAACAACTTGGCATTACACCAGGGTAAAATAGGGTACAATTTTTCAATAATACAGTAGATATCACCATACTTCCCCAGCTGATTAATCACAGTACATTAAGATAATTGTTTTGCATTACAAGTTTCTGAAATGTTATGTTAAAATAGAAAAATGAGGCAATGTCTAAATATGCACTAATTTGCAAATCTGAATACTGGATAATGCCATGTTCGAAATTCTTGTTTAATTTTGTTTACATATTAAAATTAGAGGCTAGAGAAAGGATTCTAGTATCAGTCCATATATCAGAAAATACTGTCAACAACCAGAAAACTGCTTTAAAGAATAAAACAACATATAAATCAGACAAATTATATATGAACAACTCCCTCTGTGAAAACATTCAAAATATAGAAAAGAATAAAACTAGTAGTTTAGTGTATATAAGTGTTGTTAAATTGGAGATTTCTGGTTGAGTGAATGAGGAAAAATCTTGCTTTAAAGATATGTATTCTAATTGAAATATACAGAAGAAAACAGAAAAAATGAATAATCAAATAAAAGCATTTTTGATGCAAAAGAAGATGATTAAGAATGTCATGGAAGCAAAAAATAGTCTACAATCTCATAACTGACCACTACATGAAAAAAACAATGGGTTTGCCTGTAGTGTTTTGCCTTTCGAAGGAAATATATAAATATCAAGATTTTTGCAAGTCCGGGTGACACTTTTAACTCCAGCAAATATTTCTCAGGTTCATTTGTTAATTTTTCATTTATTCAACTATCTCCAATCTTCTCTTTATCCAATATTATCAAAAGGCTAAAAAATTGAGATATGATTGTTTTAACTATATAAGCCAGCCCTGTTCCAGGGTGTATCACTAAAAGTAATGAATAACCACAGCAAAATATGATTAGGATACACAAATTCCAGGTATAATGTCCCGAGAGAAACCTAATGGAGCTCTGACTAAGTCACCTTTTGTGAATTGTTTATCTTCTCTGAAACTGTGATGACTGAAAATGATTGCAGATAACTCCTAGGTGAGGTTATCAGCTCATGTACAAAAACACACACAGCCTGGAGCAGTGACCACAAAGAACACTAATGATTAAAATGAATAAATAAAAAAAAATTATAAAAAGAGGCAGAGGGCAGAATGAAATTGAATGTAGATCAGGTGTAGGATTTGCAAGCTGAACGACGATCTGAAAATGAGAAGGGATTTGAAATTAAATGACATTTTGGCACACAGCACATTTCACCTTCGTGCTTGTCAATGTTTTAAAGACACAGGTCAATGGTGTGCGCAATACAAAACCGCTTTTCACTTCAAGGAAAATCTGATACACTCTCTCTCAGAACAAAATAAAAGGAAGAATCTATATCGTTTAAGAAGCTCTTGCTGAGAGGCCAGTGAGCTGAAACACAATCCAAACCTTTTAACAGAATTAGTTATACTTCCTGTAGCACTGGCCCTATCTGCAGCGCTGCAGATTCCAGTCTTGCAGCAACACCATGCAAGAGCTCCTCACAAAACAAAAGGGAATCCAAAGACAATGATTTCAAATACAACACAAAGACTCTTTTCTCAAAATTAGCTTTTTTCTCAATGCACTGTGTTTGAAATCTTCACTTCAATTGCACCAAATTTTGCAGTTTTATTCCTATCAATATTTTGAAGGTTTTCACAGAAGGGTTTGCTCATTAAACACCCATCTGATATTTTTTTTTTTTACATTTTATTCCTAATAACATGATGATTTTTTTTTGACAGCTGACAGTATTTTCTGATTTATGAAGTGATACAAAGAAATACTAAAATCCTCCCTCAAGAATTTTAAACTTGGCTTTACCCAATGTTCAGATTTCTGTTCTGGAATGTATGCAAATGAGTGTATATTTAATTAGGCAACTCCTCATTTGCAAAAAATTTTTTTGAAAATTTACAATAATATGAAACAATTGTCTTAATGTACTGTCAATAATAAGCTGCTAGGGAAAGTATGGTGATTTCTAATAGTATTTTTTTTCACCTGCCTTGAAGCATTTGTGGAGCCTGATACTGAAGGAATCAACATTAAAATGTAGTTCATTAAAATTAAGTGAGATCTCTCTCACCGCAAACAGCCGAAGAACATTGGCCACCATTATGGACACTGAGCTGGCTGAAGCCCCAATGACCCCAACCACACGCTCTGGTTTTGGGATGATAGGCGGTTCTCCGTTGGAACATCGAACATCTGAGTTGTCCTTCTGGATGAGGGCCTGGACAAAGGTGAGTGACTGTTCCAGCGCATACGTATCCCTGGAGCACGTGTCCAGTATCCTGGCACCCAGAGTGATGTTAGGCAGCAGGTCTGGGTCGCTGTTGATCTGGTCCATCGCATACAACATGGCCTCCATCCGATGGATCCCCTTCTCCTTCTTAACTTCTCCACATGGAACACCAGCGGGGCCCCTGGAATGCACTGGAAAAAGGCCTCCCAGAGTGATGTCACCCTCGATCTTTATGGAATGAGGTTGAGTTTCTGAGGAGGCCCAGGTTTCTGGAGTAAATCCCATCATCACCATCCACATGACATGAACCAGGGAGCCCATGTGTTTTCCGGGCGCCCCGCGGATCCTGCGGTGATGACATAGTGATGATGCGTGGTGCTGTGATGTCATAGTTGCTGCCATCCAAGTGGCTGGTTCTACTACAGCACAATGCTTTCTTCTCTACCTGTGTCTCCTATGGAGAAATGAGAGAGAAGGTATACATGAAAATATGAAAAAAAAACATACTTTGCTTTGCAGATAGAATGTGTGATAGTAGAGCTGATTATTTGACCTCTTGACCCACACACACTGATATGATCAAGATTAAATTGAAAACTGCTGACGAAAACTTTTCAGTTAAATATAATACATTTAATTAAATAAAATAATTACAGTATATAATATATACTTTATAAATTAAAATAATTTGTAGAAAGAATTTGAAATTATATAAATGTTAGTTAACAGAGAATGGGAATGAGTTATATTTTGATTAAAGATGTGATACAATATAATGCCTATTTATATTAGTTCATTTATATTAATATATATAAAATAATTTTTACAAATACACATTTTTTTTCCAGTCCACAACATAAGTTTTATTTTTATTTATTTTTTCATTTATTTTTTTAATGAATTTTTTTAACCCAAGGATTTAGGCTTTGATTTCCATTTTTTCCCATTCCGTTTGTTCCACCAGAAATATTCAACAAAGAATGAAAAATGTACCAAACAGCTTGGTTACATATTCATATACCATGACACAATGATATTGTAAGGTACTTTTAAAAAATATGGTATTGCTTTCATAGCAGTGACCAAGAACATGGTATTACCATGGTATTTTTTTTTTTTTTTTTGGAAGGATGCATATTGTTTTACATCTTTTATATTTAGTAGTTACACATAAAAACCTACTGACACCATATTCAAGGAAGTTCAATAGCCTATTTTTATAGGCCTATACCGAAATGCAGTGCATATAATGTCATTTTATTATTCATATAATATTTGATTGACCAAGGTCTTCTTATTTTTATAATTATTCTTTAAAGTTATGTTTCAACCCAAAGTCTCTGTCCTCTAGAAAATGAACTCACTTGCACGTCTTCGCACTCAACAGACCGCTGAGAATACAGGGCATGTATAGTCTTGAATATTAATATTTTATGTAAATGAACTGATACATATTCAGCAACAGGTGAGCGGAAAAAGTGCTATATTTGGATTGAAAGCTAAAGTTCCCGCGGGAAGACACAAACACACACACACACACACTCACACCCGTTTGATGAAGTGTTGAAGGGAACAGCAGCATTAATCCCTCTTAATTATTTATCGCGTTACCTGAACAGACATCTTTAAAACATAACATTTTACGTAAATTTACATTCAATATATTGACACAAGGATTTTTCATTCATTCGCTTCATTAAAATGTCTCACCGACTGCTGCTGATGCCAGTGTGCGCCCATCTGGAACTGAAGTTTGATGGTTTTGAAGCACGACAGTAAACGTCCCCAGCATCCGAGTCTTCAGCTCTCATCTTAAAATGCCCACAAGTCTTCTCACACACAAAGACAATTTAAAGATTCTTTGGATTAAGACGAGATTTTAATACAGAAAGCTTTCAGAGCTTTAGTAAACTATAAAATGCGGGAAAAGGTGGAAATGCCCAAACATTCCACAACTGTGATTCTACAAATCACTGTCAAATCCTTTAAAAGCCCCCTCACTCTGTCTCTTTCCCTCACTCTCTCCCTTTCTGTCTGTCTCTCTCTCTCTCACACTCCCCCACTCGCTCTCTCTTTCTTGCTCTCTCTCTCTCAGTGTGCACTAATGGGTACAGATTGGGATTACCACATGCATGCATTTGAGAAGTCTCTGAGAGAGATGGACCCGTATATATTTTTAATGTGAACACTGCTGGATATAGTTCTCTGCATTCAGACCGTCTGCTTCTACACAACAATCCGGTGCGAGGAACTCCTGGTCTCGTCATAACGATTTATGTGCTTTGTTTTGTATATTTTAGAATGACTTCTGTCTTTTTATAAACACAGATAATCTAGTTGACCTCACGGTCACGTGTGTTTTTAAATGGTAGTGTATAGCCTTACTCTTGCCCATAATACCACCATCACTGAAACACATGGTTGTATATGGGCTAATGGGTTTTTACATCCCCAACATACCGACCGTCTCGTCACTTTGGTCACTTTTTCCCCCGGATATCTTTTGCTTTATGTTATGAATGAATTATTCAAATACATTAATGTTATTTCTGTTCAAATTTAAAGCAAGCCAGTGACCAAGTGACAAGTATTCCCTGTCCACAGATCATTTAAGGTGCTTGTAATGTTTTCATTTATTAGTGTGCTTTTGGATGAATTGAGTTCAAGTATGTGGCTACACTATCTGCATTTCATTACTTGATGAAATGGTGTATTTTATTAAGGGATGTTTCATCTATTATAAATCACAAGGTATATTTTAATGGGCTGTAGCATTTAATTTGGAATGCTATTAAAGGTTTACAGCAGTCAATTCAACTTGTGGGATATGACACACTATAAAATCTGAGTGAGAGATCCAAACATAAAATAAAATTGTCTGCTATATATTTACAGTCTTGTGTTTTGAGACAACACTCTCTAGTCATAAATAAATGAATAAGAAACTGTGAATGAAAATGTGTTCTTAGAACTTAGCAACAAGGTGAAATAAGACAATGACTGTAAAACAGTAACAAAAATCTTACCTTTAAAATGTAAATGAATGAAAAATTAAATAAACGAATGCAAGAAATTAATTAGTAAATTAACAGTAAAAAGCATACATGCACCAAATGTTTTGAAAACAAATTAACAAATAAAACTACAATCCATATATGGTATCATCAATTCTGCAAAAATACATCAAATTAGCAGACTCTAAACGCCATTGTCATCATCATCATCATCACTGCTGACATGCATAAGTTCATGAACACAAAGGGCATTGTTTCAATTATTCCAGAACGACCTTAAAATAACCTGCAAAGCCCCCATTTTCTGTAGGCTACAAATACAAAAATGTGTATTACAAAGTCTTTGTTATAAAATGCTTTGATTTTTCAGATAAAAATTTCTGGTTAAGCTGTAAGAGGGGTCTGGTCTAGACAAAATCACATATTTCATTTAGCCATTTGAAATGTGATCCTACCCTCTAGTGGTACAGAGTGGTAACAGCCTGTTGTTTGGTCAAATAATATGCAAAACTCTGCGTCCTAATTTACAGACTTTAAGTACAACAAATCTTGGGGACGTATGATAATAACCCATTTAAATTATACCTCATGCTATGTCTCTTAGCACAAACTCTTAGCATAAGCATATGAATCATCCCTGTATATCTCTAGCCCAAAAACACAGACTTCTCCAAGCCGTCCTCTGCCTTGGTGTACTCTAAATGGGATTTAAAATAGCAGCTTTTATAGGAAAGGCTATTGCGCACATATTCAAGATAGTCTGGTACTCCCGGACAGACCACATTATCAGCAAGCAGAACGGTGCCTTTCCTTAGCAGACCACAGTCCTACAAACAAAGAAGAAAGAAAAAGAGAAGAGTAGAAAATGTTGGATATAAGCTTGGTGAGCAAAACCAAGAGAAGAGAATAGTGGCACAGCAGTAAATTCAGGGACTTCTGGACACTTTATCCAAAGGACACATACACATTTATATCAGTTCTTGATTTTTTCTGGGAATCGAACCCATGACCTTGGCATTGCTAGTGCCATACGCTATTGTTTGGGCTACAGGAAGAGACACCGTAATATCTGAGATTGAATGAGATTGTAGTGGTCAGAATCAAACACACCTCCATTAATTTTGTGTCAGGGAGGTAACGGTCCTTCCAGTGGTCCAGAAAAACAAAATCAAATGTTTCAATTCCAAAGTGCTCCTTCATGTGTGGGATCCATTCTTCAGAAGCACCTTCTACAAGCTGGATCTGATGAAGTAATACATTAGCTCTACGCATGATAAACAAGAAATGAGTCTTATCTTTTAAATACATAGGCTACAAACAAAATGTTCAGAGAGTAAATAATGACTACTGTATTTAAACAATGTGTTTGTGGAGGAACAGGGCCCTTACTTTGTCTTCAAGACCCGCCCAGGCGATTACTTGTCGGGCAATTGCAGCATAATCTGCATTGAACTCCAGTGTTATCAGACGAGCTCCAGGAGGAAGGAGTCGAGCGATGCGCACTGTGGAGTATCCACAGTATGTGCCCAACTCTAGGACCTTCTCTGGGTTCAACTCGCTCACCACTGAGTCCAGGATAGAGCCTGAGAGTATACACACAAACATACATAGACAGTTACTGGTTAAATTGCAAAGTTATAGCCAGCTTAGTAAAAGCTCCACAAATTACTGAATTTGAGTTGATTAAATACAAATATGCAGATTCCTACAGAAATACATTTTTATTTTATATTTTTATAACATATTTTGGACATGAAATGGTATGTTGACATTTGGCAGATGTTTTTATTCAGAGCAACTCACTCTGATACTCACTAAGACTGCATTTATTTGATCAAAAACACAGTAAAACTAGCCATATTGTGAAATACATATGTTTTTATTGTAATATATTTTTAAATGTAATTTATTTGGGTGATGGCAAAGCTGAAATTTCAGCAGTCATTACTCCAGTCTTCAGTTTCACATGATCCTTCAGGAATCATATATATATATATATATATATATATATATATATATATATATTTTTTTTTTTTTTTTTTTAATTTCTTTAAGATTTTGTCCTGAAATTCTTGAAGAAAATCATTTGTCAAGAGATAAAATGTAAAATGTAAACCTTTCTCATCTCCAACGTTCATAGCCCATTCGCTGTGTCGGCAGAAATGATCAATGGCCGAGATCACACTCTGAGGGTCACCTCGCGTTGCACGTTTCCGTACTGCTTTCAGCAGACGCTAGTCACAACAAAGAATAAAGAGGTCTGGTGATGACTTCGTTTACTTTTCGGGCCTCAAAAGTCTTTAACATCATTAAACTTCTTCGGTCTTAAGATCCCATTATGCATCCTAGTTGCAAATAAAGACCAGAGGTACATGTTGTAATTTTGGTGATAGAAAGCTGTTTAACCAGGTCTGATTGAGTCACCTGTGGTCGAGTTGATCTGGTCAGAGTATCAAGGGCACGCTCAACGATGACGTCGTGCCAGAGTAACGCCAGACTGCCGTTGAACTGCACAGCAGTGGGGATGAGCCAGGAGTACAACACGTATAAAAGCACTGTGGCCCCGACACACCAGCACAGCAACACCAGCAACATACTAGAGCCAGACACAGATTTATAAACCTTAATAATACATTCCAATCAGGTAAAGTGACTGAATTAAGCAAATAGTCTTAGTCACAACATAAATTCAATCAAATGTCGATTCAAAGTGTTTGCACTGATTTAAGTATTTTATATTTAATTTAATTATGCAGCCATTGCTATGTAAAAATGACCATTTTTGACGTATCAGTACAAACTGAAAATCAATACTACTATTCAAAAGTTTGGGATTGGTAACATATTTTAATGTTTTTTTACAAAGAATTTTCTGCTCAACAAGGCTTCATTTATGTGATCAAAACACAGTAAAATTGTGAAATATCATCACAATTTAAAATAGCTGTTTTGTGTTTTAATACACTTTAAAATGTAATTTATTCCTGTGATATCAAAACTGAATTGTCAGCAGCCATTAATCCAGTCTTCAATGTCACATAATCCTTCTGAAATCATTCTAAATTGCTGATTTGGTGAAGAAACATTTCTAATTATTATCTATGTCAAAACCAATTGTGCTGCTTAATAATTTTGTTGTAAAATTCATACAGTTTTGAAGAATAGAAAGGTTTATAAAGCAGCATTTATTTTACTGTCCTTATTTGATTTGTCAATTTAATGCATCCTTGCTGAATAAGTTTTAATTTAAAAAAATCTTACTGACCCCAAGTGTACATGCAAGCAATATTAAGAATTATGCCAGCATAAGCCAGGGCTGATTTTTTTTTTCAGCCTGAGTCCATCCCTGCAAGTTTTTTTTTTTTTATGTGAGCCATGCTTCACTGAGGCTCTATAATGAACCTTTCAATGAAACTGTAAAACAATGTAACTATAAAAATCCAACTAAGCCAGATATTGCCATGCATCCCTTTGAACTGTCTGTGTAAATTAAGTGTTATTCTATCTTTCAAGACAGCACACACATACACCGATATATCCAATATGATTAGGCTGTCTGATTACTCCGGTAAAGCGTAGGTCTGTACTGCTGCAGGTCATGAGATGAATACATATGGAAATTAATGTTCTCATTCAGTGCTGTGCTTTCATCTCTCCAGTCATTCCTCTATTGTCATGGTTTAATGAGATGGGTGGTTACTATGCAGCAAATAAACCCTGCATTGAAAATCTCTCTCATGTGATTATTTGGCTGCATTTGCTACTACATGTTGCTGTAGCTCGCTCTGTCCAGAAGGCAGTTTGGGCTCTATACTAACTATATTTTTCACCAAATGCAGCCTTTGTGAGCATGAGAGGTTGCTTTCAAAAATATTAAAGTTATCTTACCAATCTCAAACTTTTGAACCACACTGTAAAGATTGCAAATCCAGCATTCACTTCACTGAATGAATGAATTGAGAATACAGGGTGGTCTTCAACTCAACTCCTACTTTGTAAATCACATGAATTAAATGTAGGAGCCTTTCCACCCCAAGAACATTTTAGACATCTTTGTTGCTGTGTGTTTTGTTATTTTAAAAACTAGAAGAATTGGTGTGCTAACACAATTTATGTGTTTTTTACTTGCTTTTCAGTGATGAGAGTTTTATTTTTTTGTTGTTGAAAAGAACGTGCTTTTTCAAAAAAGAAGATCATTGATTTGTTAATAAATAAGAGTAAACTAGTCATGGAGAGTAAGAATTGCAACTCTAAAGTGGGATTTTAGAGTTGCATGGCAACAAGATCAAGGTTAAGAGCTATTAGACAAAGAGTGTGGCACCCTTGAGAGAGGACCATGACAAGTGCTTCTAAGGCTTTCTTTAAATATAAACACAAATGTAGCTGGGGTCTGGGGTGGAATGCAGAGCTCAGCCACATTGCAGGACGACCATTGTTAGTGAGAAAATCCTCTCAAATGGGTTTTGGAAAGGAATGAGTGACGCACAGAGTCTGGCTTTCACAAATATATACCAGTGAATATATGTAATACACTGGAAAAGTTCAGTATATATTCTGCTAATTCCACACAGCAACAGCAAGTATCCCAGGAATCATATTAACTAGCACCATATTTCATACACGTTGATTCATTTTGATTAGAGCCACATATTAATTTACAGTGAACAAGAAATGCAATACACTGAAACAGACTGAGCACAAATGAATATGGTGATACTGAATCAAAAATACATGCTCTCTTCAGTGATGTGAAAACATGATAATTGTTATCATATGACCAGAAAACACACTGTGAACCATTTACTAAACTAGATTTAACCTAAATTGCGTTTCAATTTTAGACACAACCCAAGAAAAAAACTGAGCAAAACACATTGACACAGAATAATAAAAATATAGTTATTTAAATATTGAAAGAAGCTAGAAAATGGGTTATTCTCAATGTAATATTATGAACATATAACATGTATTCATTAACAAGAGACTGTGCAATAAAAGGACACCTTCCTAAACAAATACAATGGAACTAAATGATCTACAAGATAAAGCAGTACTGTGTAACTGCAAATACATAATCCAATAAAAATTGCAGCAAGTGACATAAATGAGAATAAATGACCATGTAAGAATGAAAGGTAGAGAGAAAACACTTACTTTTGATGAGGGCCTCTCTTTTTACCTCATACAAAATGGAGCTTTGTGCAAATGCACATTCTACTGATCAGCTGTGCCCTCTCTCTCTTTCTCTTTCTCTCTTTCTCAGCTGACCCTGTAATAGGCTCTCTCACCTCTTCTGGGTAGATCTGAGCAGTGAGGAATGTCTGGCCGTAGGTCTTTTAGATGGATATGCACCCCCAGACAGTAAACAGAACTCCAAACTAGACCAGGGATCAAACACTGTCACGCTGTGATGCAGCTGCATGTGGCTTGCAGCAAATAATTTAGTTCACCTCAAATTGAATATTGTCATACTTACTCTCATGTCGTTACTAATGTGAATGGCTTTCTTACATCAGTGTAGCAAAGAAATATATTGAATATACTGAACAATCTTCACGCAGAATTTTCACAAAAGAGCAGTTCACAGTAAACAGAGGCTCCAAAAATAGCACCGTAAATATAAATAAAAGACTTAAACTAAAAGCATAGAACAATATTCCAATTTAAAGTCTTCTGAAGTCATAGGATAACTACGATTAGAATCATAACGGAATTTATGTTGTTTGTAAGTGAAAAATACCTTCCATTTAGTTGTTTACTCATGGTTCACTGCTGCGACTAAACTTTCAGTCAGTGAATCAACTTATTCAACTCAACAGATTCATGATTCGATTCGTTCAAAACGATTTGAACAAATGAGGAAATTTTCATGTGAACTGTTCGTTTGAGACAATGGTCTCAAGACTGACTGTGTAATATGTTGGATAAAAAATACAAATGTAGTCAAACCACAAAGTTTAGTTATTTTTACCCGTGCAGAAACCAAATACACATTAAATGGAGCTC
>JAFVLL020040356.1:0-27035 GCA_021397915.2 Tor tambroides
AGTTGCCTGCTGAAATTGAAATATACATACATCTTCATGACTAGATAGACACGGTGAGTTTGTTAGATGCGAGTCACTCAACTGAAGGGAATCCTGTCAAATCGTCCATCCTTTGAGTAAAAGCACGTGCGGGTCGGCCAATCTGCTTTCGTCCGTTAAAGTTAACCTTTTCAAATAACAGTCACGGTCCCGGACAGTGAGTGACCTTACATATGCAGGTAAAATCGGAATTTCTCCAGTTATTATTAAAAAAACAAGCTAAACAGACTTCATAGCTAGCGTTAGTGAAGCGGTCAGTGGAATCTTTCTGCCTCCAGCTAAGCTCCGCCCACAGAAAAACGTCACAATGTTTACTAACAGAAAAAGGGTCTATAAAAAAGACAGTTATTTCAAAACAAAATCTTTATTAAAAACTTTATTAACTTTGCTCTTTGGAATGTTGTTGTTGAGAAATTCATAAATCTGATTGGTCAGATTTGCTGTTGCAAACTGGTGATTGGTTGAATTAGTTGATGCCGATGAGACATAAGACTTCAGTCTTTTTTTCTGTTCATCACAGAACTGTGAATACAAAACAGCCACCAGACAGATTGGACTTTATAACATCAAGTGAAACGGATTTTTTTTTTTTTTTTGTGAGAGTCTGTGACGAAAATCCAGTTGAGTGTTACTTCAGTTCCTCAGGACACAAAAACAACTATTACAATTAAGAAAAATACCATTTCATTTTAAATAGCATTAAAAAAGTGAGCTGTTACACAGACAGTTGGATTTCTCTTACACAATTTAAAGTAGTTAACACTTTTATTACTATCTAAATCTTTCATTAAATATAATTCTCAGTGCAAAATGACATAAGTTGGTTCATTTGAGTGGGAGAAAAGTTTCTGGCGTCTCCTTCAAGATGCTGAAAACAAACTGCTTTTCTGCTGTGTGTGAAATAGACCCCAGATGCCTTTGTCAGCACTTGTTGTCTCGTCTCTCTTAGGTTGTCCTCTCAATGCTTAAGAGCACGGATCAGTTTGTGCCTTTCACATCCTTCAAATACTATTAATTTCCTTGGGGAGATGTTTCTACATTAGAGCTCTTAGATGCTTCATTTGCTTTGTCTCCGCTTCGATTCCCAGACGTTCCCAGAGTGAGCGTCTCCTGATCAGGAGGAGTCCAGTCTAGAAGACACTATTTTCACAGATGGTCTGCAGACATTGTGATGTCATTCTGAAATATGATGTCACTTGATACCATGGCAACACACATTTACTGACATGCCACAAGGGCAGCTGAAAGAAATTCCACATTACTATTCCATCGTTTAAAAAAACACTTTCTCAAAGAATGTCATCTGAGCTGTTGTTTTACAATATATAGAGTCAGGATGGACCAAATAAAGTGGTAGAATCTCTTTCTAGCTACTTAACATTGAGAAAGATGTCATGCGTATGTCCTATTAATATATATTAGATGTATTATGTATTTAAATATTGACCCTTTGACCTGTATTGAACTGTGACCCTGAAGTAGGACTGTCATTTTATAGTTTAGATGTAATTATACTAAAATATTTGATTGCAGAATTCCAAGTGCATTTTAAAAATAAATAAATAAACTCCTGATTCATGAGAATTTTTGTCTTGTTACAAGCAAAATATCTAAACATTCTTAAAACAAGATACATTTAACTGAGAAGCAAAATATAAAAATATTAAAACTTGTTTTAAGTATTAAATACTTTTCTTATGCCATTAGCAATTCTTTCTTGTTTTAAATATATAAGTAAAATTAATTTTAGTGATGTTTATGTTAAAAACAAGAAAAACTGTTTGCCATTGGCCTTAATATCTTCTTCAATTTTGCTTGTCAAGTAAAGTATCTTAATATTTTTACTTGAAAACAAGACAAAAATACTGATTAAAATTGGTCATATTATAATGCTTCCCTAACAAAATGTCTTCTGACCTGCTGTTTTACAATATAAGTGAAGATGGACCAAATAATCTAGCTACTTAACACTGAGATAGACATCATGCGCATGTCCTGTTGAGATATATTAGATGTATTATGCATTGACCTCTGACCTGTATTGGCCTGTATCTGTGAACAGTTTGTGCTCAAGAGCAAATGACTAAAGGAGGAACCCATGTGTAAAAAGGCAACAAAAACACATTTAAAGGCACCATTGGAATGAAGTGTGAGTTACCAACTGAACAAACACATCTCCAAGCATAAACGAGCACAATAACACTGAAAACCCAGTTGTGTACAGCTCTGAAAAAGGGGCTTGTCGAAAAAAAATATCCAACTGTGTGAGAGGATACATCGTTTTGTCTTGGTCTCATCACCAGCAACAAATATACAAACGAACAAACAGTAGACAATCATCGTCTGGCTGTACAATCTATACACGGCGCCCTCTAGAGGCCAGTTTCTCTTCCTGCACGTCCTGAGAATAACACTCAGTCTCTACCTTGAGAAACGCTGCAATAATGTTCTAAGAACGTTCCTCCAACATTGTCCAGTTTCCTTGGTTCGTCCAGCATTCCTCATGCCTCTGTGTAAGATTTCTGTGCACTGAGTTTCTCTTTCTTTAGTTTGACTCCGTCCACCAGCTCAAAGTTGTAGTTCTCCAGAGCGGAGAGGTTCCTGTTTGTAGTGTGAGCGCATGCGCAGTAGAACAGCACCCCGCACACGGCGCCCAGCAGGACTCCCACGGCGCTCATCACGATGATGGTGATCAGGATGGGGTCTAAACTCTTCAGCATGGAGCCGCGTCCAAAACTCCACAGGGTGCTGTCAGTCCCCTCACAGTTCACTGTTGAGACAGACGGAAACAGAGAGATTGTGAGACCTGTATAAGCAAGCTCAAATATATTATATAAGAGATCATATACATTCATATACTGGACATTATGGCAAAATAAACCTTTAAAAATATCTAATCATCCTTAAAACATGATACATTTAATTGAGAAGGAAAATATATACAAAATAAATTTTGTCTTTAGAGAATACATACTGAATTAAGCATTAAATTAAATATTTTTCCTAAATGCCATTAGCAATTTTAACTTGTTTAAAATTTATATCAGTAAAAGAAATTTTACACTTATGCTTAAAACAAGAAAACCTTTGCCATTAAGTTTAATATCTCATACTATTTTTCTTATCAAGTAAATGTACACTGTAAAAAAAATATTTTTTAAAGTTGCAAATAAATTAGATTATTGGCATATGTTGTACAAGGAAATACTATTTCAGTTTTCCTTTTAAAAAATCATGTTTAATTGTGTAATTTGCCACTTCTTTGTAATTGTTTGTGAAATTTACTAGCAATGTCTGAGTAAAATTTTCTACACCAATTTTTTAAAGTGTATTTTAAAATATTTTCACTTAAAAATAAGACGAAAATACAAATGAAAAAACATTTTTTTGTAGTACACAGAGCTGTGCAATAAATAATTAAATTGGGTCTTATTATAATGCTTTCCCAATAAAATGTGGGTCTTACCGATCTCATCAACTTCATCTTCATCACCTTCTGTATTATCTGGGTCTGAAATGCAAATGCACACTAATCAAGGAGATGAATTCCTTTCAAATTTCATTCATATTCCTTGCAGAGATATTTTCAACATATAAATCTTAAAAAGGTGTGATTTATCTCAGAGCTGATTGGTTTGGTTCAAGAGTGAGAACGCTATTATAGAAAATCCCTATGGAAAAAATGAATACATCTGGAATTAAAGCGATAGTTCACCCAAAAATGACAATTCTTTTATCATTTATTCTCCTCATGTCATTCCAAACCTGTATAACTTTCTTTCCTTTGCGGAACATGAAAGAAGATATTTTGAAGAATGTAGGGAACCAAACAGCTTTGGTTCCTACTGAGTTTCATTAAACTCGGTTTGATTACCAACATCCTTCAAAATATCTTTTTATGTTCTACAGAAGAAAGAAATGCATACAAGTTTGGAACATTTTTATTTTTGCATAGGCTATCCCTTTAAGATCATTAAAAAAGTGGGTGGTCACTGTTGTGGTCAGTTATTGTGGCTGGATTACTATTATCATTCGATTATTAATATAAGGGATGCAGATGTTTGATGATGCATACTAATGAAGGTTTTTGGCAGGTGAGAGAATCTGCTGATAAAAAGAGGGCAGGCCAAACAGAAAGAAGGAGGGGCTAAAATAAAGGGGCGTGGTCAAACATACCCTTGCACTCTTCAGGATCCACTTCATCCAGCATCTTTATATCATCCAGTGAGATGTAACCAGATTCTGTAGGATCCACTTCAGCCTCGAGGATCACCTACCATGCACATACAGAAAAAGAGTAAGTATCATGTTGGAATCAGGATGTTCGGCTCATAAAGTTGCCATCAGTACCTGATAAGGAGTGTCTGCACTGGGAATCAGAACTCTTCCTTCCCTCCATCTGCTTTTCATCTGGCCGTTCACAGAACGAATCAGAAGCTCATTGTCCTCGCTCTTCTCCTCCGCCACCACCTCTAATCCCTCTATCTTCTGCTTGATGTTCAGAGTTCCTGTGTGTTTCTCAGTGAAGTGGTACCAGAAAGACATGCACAGGTCTGAATCCGGGGCCGTGACCGGCAAACTGGCCAGTCTCGCCACCCTTCCTTTTCTCGCCAGTTCTTCATCTGTCTCCGTTTCTGTCTTTCTCTCGATCTCTATCTGCTCGTTTGTGTTAGAAGCTGCGTAAATGAAGTTGTGAGGCATCCCTGAAACAGAAGGGAGGAGCTTTAGCATCACAATATGCTGCCCTATACTTTAAAATAAAATTACTTTTGAGATAAAGAATTGCATTTAGGAATTTCTAAATCTATATTACATGCTATGCTGATTATGCTTACCTGTGTGGTCCAGATTAGGCAATTTGTGATCAGTGTGTTTGCTGTTGTTATTTATATGCCATTCAGCTCCTTCACCTCCATCTTGACTCCATCCACAGTAGGAGGGGTTATCAGCCCAGCCAAAGTCACAGGCAAACCAAATATATGCTAAACAGGAGCACAAACAAAGCTAAATCAATTTTACAGCTCTTCATACCGAATTTACTTTCCATTCAAACCAACTAAAGTTGTTCAAGTAAGCTACAGTTAGTGCAGTATGGAACATCCTCTGCTTTTTGGACTGCTGGTAGCTTATTATTCAAAGATCTTGGCAGGTATTCAAAAGGTTGTAGGTTCAAACCACAAAGGGAAGTGAAGTGCATTATCTGCCAACAGATACTGCAGCAAAATCTGCTAAATCACCAATAACCAGTGGCCAATTGTACAGCACTGTATCTAGATATCATATTCTCCAATGACTCCCGTAAATTTCATGATCTAGGTAGTTCTTTAGGAACTTTTCACATGCAGTGTGTTTCTGTGTTGTTGTTTCATAAACATCTAAGCATCCTTAAAACAAGACACATTTAACTGAGAAGCAAAATTCAGAGATTTCAGAAAATATATCTTGAACTGAGTATTGAATTGAAATACTTTTCTTATGCCATTAGCAATTTTGTTTTGTTCTAAGTATAAATCTGTAAAACAAAATCTATTGTTATAAGTTAATGCTTAAAACAAGAAAAACAAGTAAACCAAATTTTTAGAAACCATAAACCTTTCGCAACCAATGTGTTTCTGGTGTTGATTTTTTAAAGGGATAGTTCACCCAAAAATGAAAATTCTGTCATCATTTACTCACCCTCGGGGCACCATCGAATTCCATAGTATTTTTTTCCTACTATGAAAGTCAGTGGTGCCCCAAAACAGCCTGGTTACAAACGTTCTTCAAAATATCTTCCTTTGTGTTTGGCAGAACAAAGAAATTCATACAGGTTTGGAACTACTTGAGGGTGAGTAAATGATGACAGAATTTTCATTTTTGGGTGAACTATCCCTTTAAGTGTTTTATTGTGGAGGAATTTTCTTGCTATGCATGCATTTATGCTGTTTTGCAAGTTACAAAGTGTTATTATTTAGACATCATGAAGGTGCCAGTCAGAAGTAACAGACTCTGCAGTGTCTGAGTTTTTGCATAAGGCTTTTTACAATGTTAAACAGCTGAAGATTACAGCATGTAATTATGTACAACAACACTTGGTGGCAGTAGAGATTTTCTTTGCACTCAAAATGGAAAACCCCAAAGAGAGAGATTAAGGACTTTGTTCCTCATTTCTATCAGGCTAATCAAGTATCTGTATGCTTTCCATACATATCATAATGTGATTCTGTAGGAATTATAATCAGCCACTAAAGAGAGTACCCACTGAGGGTGGACCAGTTTTTTTTTTTTTTTTTTACGACAACAGCAACACTCCAAATTGTTATTGCCACTACAGATAATTGTCTATTTTGTGTATGTGTGTAGTTTCTCACCAGGTACTGCTTCCATCTCCATAAATGGCTCTGCCACTGCAGTTTCTATGGAAAACAAAATGCAGAAAGTGCTACAGAGTTAATGAAATACAGACTAGTTAAATTCCATCTGCATGTTCTGTATGTTTATGTATTTGGTTCATGTTGAGTCACTCTGTGTCATTCATTAAAAGTAGGAACAACTGAAACCACATGCAAAAATAACATACTCTGGGTGGCCTTATAATCTTATGAAATCTTATACACAGACATTTCATCTTAAATATATTAAATCATATACAGTGAAAAAACAGGAAAAGATGCATTACGGATCAAACTGTGAGGTTTCTCGACACACATATCTGGCTAATGAGAGCTCTGTAATGTGGATCTGTTTTAAAGGGGTTTCATGTGTTTGAACTGGTCTTGAGGATGGCACACTTGGCTTTGCTTGAGGATATTTGCTGCGTGTCTCAGAGGTGAGAATATGTTTTAAGGAGGGTGTCTGTCATATGTTTGCAGTGAGCAAAAAAAGGCTGGAAAATAATTCATTAACATTAGAATGAGGTTAAGAACAAATCCTGTGCCTACACACGTGTTGCGAATTAGCTGGAAATTTTTAGCAAGAAGTGCATATGTGCGTATAAATACAAAATATTCCACACAATTATTAGTGAATGAGACCCATTGTCTTCATTCTGCAGTGGGTTGAAATGACAAATGTGTAACTGTGTGTTTGTGTAATCTGATAGGTCAAGTCGTTGCTTGTGTGTAACCTATGGGTCGTAGCATGCTGCTGTTTTGCTAAGTGCATGTAACCTGCTGGGTCGTAGTTGGTCTGTGTTTCACTGTGTGGGTGTTTGTATTTGTAACCTTTTGGGTCATAGTCTGTCTCTGTGTGGATGTTTGTGTAGGTGAGGTTTTGCTTTCTTTGTGGGGACTTAAATGTCCCACAGAGGTAGTAAAACCTGAAATTACCGACATTATTGGGACCTCCCAACAGTCCCTATTATGAAAACAGCATAATAAAGTGAGTAAATAATGTCTTAATTAAAATCTAAAAATACCATAAGGTTTCTCTAAGGAGTTGAGGTAGTGTTATGGTTTAGCCAACATAATTAGCTCATAGATGTTAATGAGGTGAATGTATGTGTGTGTGTCTAACCTGTTGTGTCATAGTCTGTCACTGCTTCGCTGTGGCAGTTGCCATCATCATCGCAATTTTCCACTGTCGTTGGAATAATGGTGGTTGTTGGAATATTCCCTGGAGCGCTGGTGACAGTAGCTACTGTAGTTTCCATGGTGGTGGTGAGGGGAAGAGGCGTTGTGGGCTCTGAAAAGAGATCAAGGATGTTTAGACAGGCAAGTTATTTAAAGTAAAGGAAGCGTTCACAAATTATACACCATGTCAACAATCTTGTTAATTTGGAATAGGACGAGATTCCTCTAAACTCTGTGATTGGTTGGTTTGGTTGTCACTCACCTTGCAGGTCACACCCTAAAACCTCCAGCCTTAACCCCATGCCTTCAGGAGAGCCACGCTCAGGGTAGATACGCAGGAAACGCATGAGCACTGGATCAAAAGTACGTACTTCTGGTGTGTCGTGGTTCTGATTACCCATAAACACCTGGATGTGCGAAAAATACAATTTTGTGTCTGTCTGCTTAAACAGATGAAAAAAAAAACTGCATTTTATTCACACCAAGAACAATAACTATGAAGATAACTATAACAGTAACGATAACGATAACTATAACGTTTACTATTATTAGCGTCCACACAAATAGATGGCGATGACGTTAAATATGCGATGCAGGCATGTTCTCCTGCTACTATAAATGCTCGATCTCTTTAAAGTCAGGTGGATTCTATGGTACCCTGTTTCTGCCACTGAATAAAAAATAGGTAAAAAGGTAATTGCGACTTTTTATCTCAAATTCTGACTTTTTTCTCACAATTGCGAGGTTACATCTCGCAATTTGGACATTTTGTTCTCAGAATTGTGAGACTTAAACTCGCAATTCTGAGTTGTTGTTTTTTCGCAATTGTGGGTTTATGTCACGCAATACTGACTATCTAACTCACAACTGCGAGTTTATATAACGCAATTCTGAGAAAAAAGTCATAATTGCGAGATAAAAAGTCGCAATTACCTTTTTTTATTTTTTATTCAATGGCGGAAGTGGGCTTTTATTGTTCATAAGCTGGACAAATTTATTGTTATAGATGTCTAGATTTCCCTATTCTTGTAAAATTAGAACAATTACTAAAACTTTATATTATAGTTATCATTATATTTATTGTCCTTGGTGTCAACGACCCTTAACTATAACAATAACTATATAAAGTACAGCGTTTTACTAATCATTCCAACTCTGTGAGAATAGGGAAGTCCAGACCACAGCTATAATGTTAACGACACAGAAAAACAAACACCTTCAGTACTTTTTTTCCAGCTGATTAATGATACAAACGGCCAATCAGAATCCACTCGACTTTGAAGAGACTGAGCATTTAAAGTGGCAGACAACATAAATGCCGTGAGTGGTTGTAACAAACAGAATGTTACCGTCCGTTGGTGTGGGCACTAATATAATTATAGTTATCATTATAGATATCATTCTTTGTGTGAACAGGCTTTTACACGTGCAATACCTTCACTTTGTGGCTGTTCTCCTCTAGTATGTGGCTCCAGTCTGTTCCATTCGTGCTGTATGTAACTCTGAAGCGTCTGATGAAAATATTCACGTCTCTGTATTTCCCTCCTTGCAGGATGAGGCCTGATACCATCCGCTGGGCCCCCAGATCCAGCTCCAGCGACTGGTTCTTTCCGACATTCTGCTGGTGAGCAACCACCCAGCCCGTTCGGCCGGTTAGGAGCCGGGCCTGTTCTGGGAGCCAGCCCCTCTCAGCCGACGGCCACACTGTGATCTGAGAGTCCGAAATCTGACCCGAAACCATCCCTAGCATACTGGAGCATGGAGCATCTGAGAGAAGGAGAGAGAATATGAGCTATTCTACTGAAAGAAGCACCAATATTCTGAACCACAGGAAAGAGACATACTGGCTACTTCTACCTGTCAGAAATGGTGAGAATTTATTAAAATAAGCACACATACACACATGCAGATGGGACCTCTTGATGTCAGTATTAGGTGTCAGTGAATAGAGGGGAGTCATTCTCTAATGATCACACACGGAGTGAGTGAATCTGGGGGAATTGAAAGTGACTCAGTGCTGCAAACCACAGCAACACCTGCTGGGATTTCTTAGTGATGTCATGGCTGAATCTCATTACAAAAAATCCTCTGCTATGAGTGTGTGTGAGAGAGTGTGTGTGTGTGTGTGTGTGTGTGTGTGTGTGTGTGTGTAGGATGAGATACCTGATATTTTACATCCGTACACCTCGAAACGCATGCAGATGCCTTGTTCCCAGGACAGAGGTCGAATACGTAGGTAACGGGTCAGGGTGGGTTTGGGCAGCCTGGCACGTACTTCATCTGTGGGATTTTGATTTCCATGAAACACCTGAGAAAAAGAGAAATGACACATGTATCATATTCCTCCCCCTTTTCCACTGTTTTTCCTTACCAGTGTTCAACTTTAAAAATGTTTTATCAGCATCTGATTTCATTTCTGTTGATTTGATGCTCAAGAAACTTATTCTCCATATTATTAATGAAAACAGCTGTGCTGTATTTTTTTGTATTTATTTTAATTTAGATTTATTTGAAATAAAAATCTTTTGTTACATTATAATGTCTTTACTTCACTTTTGAGCAATTTAATGCATCCTTGCTGAATTAAAAGTATTAATGTCTTTACAGACTGAGACCATACTTTTGACAGAAGTGCATGTAAAATTGAAAGATACAATCAAATAAAATCAAGCACTTTATAATAAAAATACAATACATTAATAATCAAAAGAAAAGAAATGCTCACCATATGTTTGGTTTTGTCTTTCAGGATAATCCAGTCCTCTCCGTTTGAGCTCACACTGATCTTGTATGTTTTGACGTAGTATGCTTTCTTGGTTTCCTTTGAAATGGCACCTTGTGTTCCTATGGCCGTCACATACCGTAGAAAACCCAAGTCCACCTGCGAGAGACAGACAGAGATCGTAAGACAGGGCTGTTACTCTCTGGTAAGTATTTTTGTGTGTGCAGTAATGTGTTGTTTTGGACTCTTCACTGTGTTGAGGCAGTTGTCACGTAACTGCTAGTTAATCACCGTCAGACACACTGCACTGATTCACTGTCAGATCGTTAGTATGATCTATGATGTGTTCACTGCATAGCAGCAGTGCAGTGGGGCTAAAAGCTTAACATGGTTTACCAAAGTAGGACATGTTCCTGGATCAACGTCCTTGTTCCTCATGGAACAACATTACTAAAATCCCAACCGACCAGGACTTTAGACTCAAGACTGGGATTCCCTCTGCTTTTGGAGGGTATTTTAGGGTTAAATCTATGACAGAGTGATAGAAATGTTGTTCTAGTAGAAACAAACTAATTTTGATCCAGGAACATGTGCTGCTTGGAAAACAAAACATGCTGAGTCAGATTCCACACATACACACTAAGCAAAACACAGCACAAGCTATGTGAATATGGTTTAATTACAGCCAATAAACTGCTGGAAGAAAAATATGAACCAATAATAAAAAATGAGGTTCCCACTGTAAAACACTCACTTCAGGTCTACACCTTGAACAAATTAACACAACTATCAAATTTATACAATTTGACCAGACTTAGCAGCCACTTGTTAAATATTAACCCCTTTACTTAATTATTATTACTTAATTACTTCATCTTTAATCTCATTACTTAATCTCATTTTATTTTAGTACAAAAAGTTTAGGTCAGGTCATACTAGCCACTGTATGACCAAAGAGGTATTTCTAATCTCATGCCGAGTGTGTGAAACATAACCTTCGTCCCTTATGTCTATATTGACACAAACAAAGTCCTCTGTCATAATCTGAATCACTTACAACAATAACTGGCCAATGAAGCTAAATACACCCTCAGAATTTTCAAAGCATCATCTATCATGGTCTTATATTGTTTCAGGTTCCGAGAATCTCCATTTCCTTCCCTCCTCAAGTATTACAAGAAGTCTGTTCTAAGGGTTTAGAGACCTCCAATAACCTTACAGTAACAAAGACCACATAACACTTCAACGTGGTCAAAGATCCAGGTCAGAATGACAAATCATGTTGTTGTGGAGCAATTCCTGCTTTAAATCTAGCATGTCAGTTGTTGTCTGTCTCTCGAGTGTGTGCGTGACTCTTGAGATAATTTAAACTCAACTGACGCAACAGAAGTGTGCATAAATAGCCTATTGAGAGAGTTTGGCTCAATGCAAGCATTCCTGGCACAAAAGTTCACATCTCTCTCCCACTGGTTTCCACCCAAGTCTCAGTGAGCAGATGCACCAAAACCGCACTGCTGCCATCCCTTTCTCTCTCTCGTTCTCTTTCTCTCTCTCTGAACAGGAAGGTATTATGAGGCTAATTGCTTTTCAATATTGTGCCGTATCAGAAGCGGCCGAGCTGCCAACTGGAGCTAGCCACCGCTAACAAGATCAACAAGTGTTAATAACCTTTAACGAGGGAACAATGGCAGGACAGAAGCAGAGCCCCTCAAATGCCAGGATCTAAAGACAAACATGGACACTTTTTGTAGAAAACAGGATATTGGTGGGTGTGAGAGAGAGAAATAGAGAATTTAAACAGGAAAGGGAAGAGGCATAAGAAAAGAGGAAGACGCTACTCTACTGACCCTCGTGCCGCTTTGCTTTCTTGGGATAGTTTCCAGGCTGAGGCCAAAAGACAAGACATAGTGTGATTCAAAAGTGCCCCGGGACAAGGATCACTTGTTCAAAGGCAGGAATATGAAGAATTTGGACAGGGAAGATAGATAGTTTGAGAGAGGAAAGAAGGAGGCCATCTAAGTGAAAATGGAGCAACCATCTCTAAAAAACACTTTAACATTGCCTGCCAGATAGTGCCTCGATTCACACATTCGTTGTGCTTATCACCGATAGGGCGATGATTCCATTCTTAAGAGACCCGGCAGAGTGGTAAGGTTAAGGTGTAGTTTACCCAAACATAATAGTTCATCCTTTTCATTCCAGTGTCAGCTGATACTTTTTTTCAGTTAAATGCCAAATAAAAACAATGTCTAGATTTCCTTTCCTTACAATTAAAGTGTACGATAAAATGTACTATAAATGTACTATAAAATGTACTACAAATGTAGTTTATATTCATTATATGTGCTATTTTTTATATCAGAAGATTGTATGAAAATCTATACTTTGATTCAACATTAAATTGATGAAAAATGACAGTAATTTGTAATGCTACAAAAGATGTTGGTTTTAAATATATGCTGTTCTTTGGAACTTTCTATTCATTAAGGAATCCTGAATAAATGTAAATGTTAATAAATGTTTCCACAAGAATGTTATGTTGCACTGTTTTCAATATTGATATTGAAAATAATAAGAAATGTTTCTTAAAGGGGTCATCGGATGCCCATTTTCCACAAGTTGATATGATTCTTTAGGGTCTTAATGAAAAGTCTATAACATACTTTGATAAAAATTTCTCAATGGTAGTGTAAAAAAAACCTTTTTCCCCGTCCAAATCAGCTCTGTTTTCAGCAAGCCATTTTTTAGTCCATGTTGCTTTAAATGCTAATGAGCTCTGTTGACCCCGCCCCTCTCTTCCGTGGGATGACGAGCAGTACTGTTTACTTTAGCTGCGAAAATGTCTAACTAGTACATTATTAGGAAAGGCGATTTGTAAAGATTCATAAAAAAACCCTATACTCACTTCCTCTGTAGATGAAACTGGATCACGAATGATTCGCGCGAACAGACACATTTAGGCAGATCGCACATTCACTTCAAAGCGAAAGAAATGTAATCCACTGCGTCTTCAGCGGCTCAGATGTCGGGAGTAACTGACGACTGCTATATTCATTATTACATCCAACAACAGAATGCCTTAGTTGCTTAATCTGAGACATCTTGTCTTCCCCTGCACTGGAGGCGTACAGCTCTCAGCTCTCTTAGGGCGGGTCTAAGGTAAGATAACGGTAAGATAGCCTTGTCAATCAACTATCATGGGAGGGGCCTGTGCAGAACTACGTCATTCTGACAGGAACCTCAGAACAGCCTGATTTGAGAAAGGGGATTTTAAAATAGGGATTTAAAAAAAAACACTGGGTGGTTTTTTATCATTATAGGATGGATGTGTACACACACTTCCAAGACACATTTATGTTCAAACAACTTGTAAAGTGAATTTTGCATCCGATGACCTCTTTAAGCACCAAATCAGCATATTAGAATGATTTCTGAAGGATCATGTGACACTGAAGACTGAAGTAATGATGCTGAAAATTCAGCTTTGCATCACAGTAATAAATTATATTTTAAAACAAGTTATTTTAAATTGTAACAATATTTCACAATATCACTATTTTTACTGCATTTTTGATCTTGAAAAATCTTACTGACCTCAAGCGTTTGAAGTGTATATGTATACAAAGTTATGTGTTGCTATGAAGTAAACAATGGGTAGAAATTTTCACCATTGTACTGGTGATAAAGCCACCTGGATGAGCAGCAAAATCTTTAATAAATAGAAACATATCCAGATTACATTCTGCATGAAAAAGTATCTTAAACATCTTCCTATTTTCATATCAGATTTTAGGGAGTTAGGTTTCTTATTGCTTAATTATATTGTTAAATATCATGCCCCGATATCCTTAATGGTTAAAATATTACTCTCATTCTCAGAGGAAAGCAGTGACCTTTCACTAGTTCACTAGTTCAACTCACTCCTGCTGCTAAAAAGAAATCTGTGCTAGAACCCCATGATCAGATTTGGAGGAATGACCTCTTTCTCTCTTTCTCTGTCTGTGTCAGAATGAAATGTGTTGTCCAGATGTGTGTCTGTTTTCCCAGTAACGTCAGAAATGCTGGCCTATTGTCAGCACAAGCACTGTCTACGGTTGCTCCATAAATGTCCTCTTTCAGAGAGGAAACCCTTCCTGCGTGTACTGCTGTGAGAATGACAACACGCCAATCAAATTCCTTGTAGAAACAAAGAGGCAGGAAAACCCTTTCCTTCTGTGTATGCATGAGTGTGTCTGACTAAAGTGGTATTGCAGATTTTACTTTTATCACATAAATGTCTACAGATTAGATAATAAATCTAAGCAAGATATATGACATTAAATAAAAAAGAACAATTTGTAAATAAAAATGTATACATTTTTATTATTTATACTAGGTCAGAAATAAAATATTACTAAAAATTATTATTCAGCAAGGATGCACTAAATGGATCAAAAGTTACAATAAAGATGTTTCCGTTTCAAATAAATGCTGTTCTTTTGAACTTTCAGCAAAGAAATCTAAAAAACTGCATCACAGTTTCCACAAAAATACTGTTTTCAACATTGATAACGATAAGAAATGGATCATGTGACACTGAAGACTGGAGTAATGATGCTGAAAATTCAGCTTTGCATCAAGAAAAAGAAAATTACATTTTAAAATATGTAAAATAAAAAACAGTTATCTTAAATTGTAATGCAATTCATTAAAACATTATACCAGTGCCAAACTTTTGAACAGTAGTGTATATATTCAGTTTTTATTTAATAATACATTTTGATTAACATTGAATACTGACTTTGATTTAATATCCAATTTGTAAATGTAGTGGACATGGATGTTCGAGTCTTGCCTGTGATGTTCTATCCCATCTCTCCGTCTGTCTTATAATTTCATGATACTGTGTACTGTATAATACAAAGCCCAAAATAAACAGCAAGGGTGTACTATTATTTTTATGTGCACTATCCCTTTAAATGTGAAGTAAACTCTTTAAGGCCAAATACAAGCACCCACTCATGACTGTTAAGCACTGTTTTCCCCCTTATATAACTTCAGTTATTTTTAAATATTTTGTCTATGTACACATCCGAGAATGTATGTGTGACTTCAAAAGTGTAAAGGTCATGTCTTGGCTGGTAAGATGAAACAGCGTTTCTCTATAAAATTAGAGAATGTGTGTGTGTTTGTATGTACCTGTATCCACTCTCGAACAGAATCATCTGATGGCGTCCAGCCATTGTCAGGGAAGTTCAGCCTGGAGCGCAGTGGAGACCAGCTGGGATTGTACTGTGATGACGCAGTTATCCTGTCTTCTGTGATCTCACCACTTTCCATCCCTAAAGGAGACATACACTCACCTACACACACACACACACACACAAATATATTGTGAGTAGTGTCATGTTTTTAAAGTAATAAACAGCACACATGGCACTTTCATAAAATTTGAACTGACTTTGAGGACATTTGAAGTGGTCTCCACTATATGACAGACTCATAAATCATGCTTTTGATGAATCTGATACTGTCAGAAGGTTTGGGTTTAGTAAATATCATTTCTTTGGTAAATATCTGTGTCTGTCTATGTGAGTGTGCATGTGTGAGAAACAAAGAGTCAGATCTGCTATCTCCTCACCATAGGAAGTTAATATTAGTCTTTCATGTTTGGCCACAGATTTAGTGACCCGTGTGACCCTCGTGCCCTGTGTGGCAGGGCGATGAAGATGAATTATAAACAGACAGCCTCACTGCACTTTATTACACTGAACTGAAAGCACACACATACACAGTTTTGAGAAGTGAATCTGAGCTGGAAGCAGGTCTCAAAGGATCATGGGTGTTACTTCAGTGCCATCAAGCACATTATTGCCACATTATTGCTAACAGTCTCAGTTAGTGTGTGATTCTCTGAAAACTTGATAGATGGGTTTAATAAAAGCCCCAGACTGAGTGAGCTGAGAGCGCAGAAATATCAACAGCAGTTCTCTTTTCATCCTCATCTTCACATATATAAATCAAGTAACATGCACTTCAATTTCAGGAAAGCTGTCATAAAATTCGAAAAACCTTGTCACTTGATTTTTTTTAAATTACACAATTCTATCCTACCATGAAAAATTAAATTATAAAAAATTTCCATGTCATCACAACATGGCAACATAATAAACACAATTTAACTGTAATGTAACCTTCTGGCTACATTTCCCACAGTTTTTTGAAATGAGCTTCCTTTTAATTGACATTAATTGACTTCCAGACCTGGAGGAAGACCAGAAGCTTGGCGAACCAGCTGTGGAGTCTAAAGATGAAGATAAATTTGGTCTGCGTTTTCCCAAAAGCATTGTAAGTGTAAATAGATTGTAGGAACCATTGCCACCAATTTTCTCTGTGATCAATTTAGGCTTATGATGCTTTTGGGAAATGCAGCCCTGGGCGTTATATTTGACAACTGATTGTAGAAAACCTTTTCTTATTGACTGAGAAAACTGAAAGAATGACTATTTTGATATGTACTTGATGCAAATTATGATTTATTCATCAAATCGATAGATAAGAAAATGTGATACAGAAGATTAGTAAAAACTGAAAAATTAGTATATAATTATTCAAATAACATATGCAAGTTAAATGAATTTTTGATTAAACATTAAACAAGTAAAGTCAACAGGAAAATTAGAAATGACTGAATACAATGAATTGATTAATTCAATCTTGGACAGTGGACAATAAGATCTATAGTTCATGTCCAAGGTTTTTTAGCTCCAATTTCAGCTTAGTTTTCTCTAATTCCAGTTTTTGTATTTCTAATTGCAGTTTGACTTTTTCCAGTGTCAATACTTCATACTAAACATGGATAAACATGGTTCATGGTTATCTTGCTTGGAGGGTCTTTCTTTGTCTCAGATTCCGAGCCACTTCTTTCAGGAGTCACCTGGATACTGGAGGAACCTTTAACGAGGAAGTTAGCAACATTAGTGAGGGCTAGGAACAGATTATTTGTTGTAAAAAAAAAAAACTCAGTTGACACTATATGCTAGTTAACTAACTTGGTGAGT
The DNA here is from genome assembly GCA_021397915.2 of Tor tambroides. Classification (NCBI taxonomy): domain Eukaryota; kingdom Metazoa; phylum Chordata; class Actinopteri; order Cypriniformes; family Cyprinidae; genus Tor; species Tor tambroides. The sequence goes on from JAFVLL020040356.1 coordinate 17,352, forward strand.
TACAACTCGTTTTAAGTTTGTAAGCATGAGTTTTACCTTTACTCTCCTGTACTGCTTGGTTCTGGCACATCTTCATCTTGATTGACTAAAGTAAATAAAAGAGAGAAGACTGTTACTTAGCTATCAGTTAAATGCTAAAAAAAATCCAAAACCACTGAATAGTATTACAAAGTAGGAAAACAACTTTCTGAGCTACCAAACACTAGCAAAAACATTGTTACTCACGAGAATGTCCAAGCGGAGCTGACGTGATGGATTTTGAGGCAATGTATCTTCCGTAGCTGCTGGTAACGTCCTGTCCGTAACTCCGGAGATTCGCCACCATATATATTTCAATAATCATTTACATTGACCTCTTTAATTTAGGTTGGTCCTCCTCCATTTGCTATATTTATCACTTGCACCATGTTTTTAGAACGTTTCTGCACATATTGTTATTGTGTAACGTTATTGTGGTCCTTGTATTTTTTTATTATTTGCATTACAATCATTAAATTTGTTCTTTAAAATCAAATATCAAAATTGTATGCAGGATATTTTTTAATTTGTATATAATATGCAAATGTTTAGTAAAGAGAAACTGTGATGAACACCTGTTTTCAGGCATTTTATTTAAAGCTGTTTAGTCTCTTACTTTTTCCACAATGCAATACGAATTAGACTGTCTTACTAAAGACAACCATGAGCTTATTTTACAAAACAGGCTTTTCCCAGTGACTAAGATGCAGTCCCAGAATTCAAAGCTCTCAAAACATCTCTTTCACTCTTGTGGCATCATGGTCATCAAGCCTGCATCTACTATCTAATATTGGACTCAAGAGCTAATTCACAATGCATACACTTTGTTATTTCACTTGAAAATACTGCAAGTCACAACAGAGGTCATTTAGAGAAGCCTTGAAAGCACAGTATCAAAGCAGCGTTATTAAGAGAGAGATGGGAAAAATAGTCTAAGACAAGACAAAGACAAACATAAGACATTGACAAATTATAAAATATATTACAAAATGAACACTTTTAAATGAAACTGATAGTCTCACACTAACCTTGGTGCGGCTGAGGTGGGTCTGAGCTGGTTCGGATGCTGTAATTGGCTGAAAAGCCTTCCTTGGTGATAGCGTTGTCTGTGTGGATGCTGAGAGAGAGAATGCCGGTGTATGAGATCACACGACCTGGCTGTCTGGAACCACAGTATCGACCAATATGAGGCCCCACTGAGCGAGAGAGAGATGAGTTTGAGCACTTCAGTTCACAATTCAATCACAAAATCTAGCTTTCATCAAGCAGAACATTTCTAATAACCAAAAGAGCCATAATGTTTGTGTTGTGTGTGTCTTTGGTTGTTCTGTTCTTCTAAAAAGCCTTTCCTCCGGTTCTAAGACTTTACAAACTTCCTGCTTCTCTCAGCATGAAGTTTGAAAGTCAGCATTGTTTTTTACCCTTAAGTTCCTCTGTTTTTTTTTTTTGTCTATACCTGTAGGATATCCGTCCCATATCTCCAGATAGTCAAATCTGCAGACGGCCCCCACAGGTGCGGTTGTGTCCGGTTCCATATCGAAGCTCTGGAAGTCCAAAACGATCTCTGCCATCTTGGGTGCAAAGATGATGAAGGTGCACTCTAGGTTGTTTGGATACTTATCAGGGAAACCAGGGGTTTGAATCACTCCGTGTGGCTCAGTGAAGTTTCTGGAACATTCAGTACCTGCACAGAATGTAAAGCAACAAGTTGCATAATGTTAATGTACAGTATATGTTAAAGAATATAGTAACCTGCATACACGAATAGCATTTTAAAACATTAAAAGAGAATCAATATTTTGATTAAAAGACCTTCATTTTGTGTTAGTGTGTGTGCATGTGCAATGTAAGATCTTTGACTGTGTGTGTGTGTGTGTGTGTGTGTGTGTGTGTGTGTGTGTGTGTGTGTGAGTGTGTGTGTGAGTGTGTGTTTTCTGATACCTGTGCGGTGTATTTCATAGCGGATGCTGAATCCGGCTCCAGCGCTTTCATAGTCAGAGGTGAATTTGATGAGTAAAGAGTTTCCATTAGAGATAATCGGAGACGGAGCGATTTTGCCGCAGAACCTCCCATGAGAGAAAGCGTTCTCATCCACACCATCAAACACCTGAACAAAATCATACCTACACACAAACACACACATTATTGAAATTATTGTGTTAATGTGATCTGTAATACATTTAACAGTGAGTTACCAGTGTTCAGTTCAGTACAGTTGTGAATAATGTAATATAATATAACTTAGAAAATGCTTGTAAATTTCACAAGAAATTAAAAAAAAAAACCCAGCAAGTAACATACTGAATTAAATGTGAAATTTTGAAATAGAAAGACTGAAACAGTATTTTCTAGTAAAACATACTCGAAGAATCTGTTTTATTTACTTCGAAACATGTATTTTTTACAGTGTTACACACAATGTCTTATAATAAAATTTATGATCAGCCGTCGTACTTATCAATAATTGTAATCCACTGTTATAATGTACTATACACACACACACACACACACACACACACATTATAATACATAATTATCTCTGTTTATGCATTTAGAGACTTTAATGCATTTTTATGTCATTATTTATATAATTTCTACTTTTTTTCTTGATGTGACCATGAATACATATTATAATGTAATATGAATACCTTTGAAATGCCTTTACAATGTATTATATACACACATGCTGCATTGAAAGTATAACTGGAAACTCTGAAACATCTTCCCCCGGTTGCATCCTAGAGTAACTTTTGCATGACTCATTTAGATTCATTTTGATGACTTCTACAGCATCAGCTCCAACAAAACCACCCGAAACATGAGGCATTTCCTGCTGACATGACACTGGTTTTACACACAGCACCCCCTCTGAGTACATTCGTGCTCTCTTGCTCTCCTGTAACCCAAGACACTGATGGTCAGTGTGATCTCTGACCTCTCACTATGACGCGACCCTCTATGGGAGCCGAAGTGTGCTTCCTGCCATTCAGACAGATCGCTCACAACCTGGACTCCAGTTAAACTGACGATCTGGGTAATTTAATGAATCATAAACTACATAACAGGAACCCTGGCAGAGGAAGGTGTCCCAACTTGTTAAATAAATTTATATTCTTCTAATCTTAAAAGGATAGTTCAGCCCAAAATTAAAATCCTATCTTCTTTTAATCACCCTCAAGCTGTTCCAAATCAGTATGAGTTTCTCTCCTCTGTTGAGCACAAAAATATATTTTGAACCAATCAGTTGCTGGTAGCCATTGACTTCCAAGTCAATGGCTACCATCAACTGTTTGGTAACCAAAATCTTTTTTGTGCTCAACAGAAGAAAGAAACTCATAAAGATTTGGAACAGCTTGAGGGTGAGTAAATGATGATAACATTTTCATTTTCGGGAAAACTTTGTAAAAATACTAAAGAAATGTGTAAATTCAGTAGTTTATTTATTTAAATTTTATTAACATTATTTAATACTGAAAATGTAATTACATTTAATACAGATTTTTTTGGGGTCAGTAAGTTTCTCCATGTTTCTAATGAACTGAATGAGAGTTCAGTGCTGCAGTGTGTTTTATCTGATAAGCGTGAGAGAGAGAGAGAGACAGTGATTACAACAGACTCGCCCGCTTCCTACAGAGACAGAAACTCAGAAACACAATGTCTGTGATTTTGGATTGAAAAATATCCTGCTATTGAGCAAGACACACAGGAGGACGTGAAAGTTGCTGATATAGTGACTTATTGAGAGTAAAATAAACCAACAATGAAACTGTCAGGAACAACGGTTCTGTTCTGGAGGTTTGCAGCAGATTCAGTCCCTACAGAAATGAGAATGCATGAAAGAGAGAGGAAAATGATAAAGTGGGAGTGTCTGATTATGTTTTACAATAAAACCCTGAAAGATAGGGGCAGAAAATAATAAGAAATAAATCATAACTCGTAACAATAGATTATTAAAATCCAAAAGACCATTAAAATCATGACAATAGGTTGGGTGTTGTGGCCGATAAATAGGTGGTCGCTATACAGATGAAAGGTGTTCTGAGTGGTTTTTTTTAGCTTGTTGCTATGTGGTTGCTGGGGTGTTTAGAGTGTTTTTTAAACATGTGTTTGCTAGGATGGTATAATTCATAACCATAGCATAAAGAGTCCAAAGTTACATGCCAAAGTTTAATACCTAAGAGTTAGCAGTTCAAATCTCTAACACTATGTATGAGTAATAGTAATAGTGATGCTTGCCTTAGCAATAATGTGTGTGTGAAAGAGAGTGTGTTTGGGAGGGCTGTTAAGAAGGCGTAGAGAGAGAAAGAGAGCGTCATCAATGATTAATATGTGCAGAATTATTAAAGCATTCCCACACAACAAAGCCATTAATGATGAACATTATTTCTACTCTGTAAGTGTGTGTGTAGAGGGACTGAGAAGAATCAATCCTCATGAATGCTGCAGTACACTACTTGTGTTTTCTCTCCTGGAACACACATCATAAAACGACAAGCAAAACTGAAATGGAAAACTGCATTTCTGTCTCTAAGTGGTATATGAAGGTTATAGATTATGTGTGTGTGCTGTGGCACAGAAACATATGTGACTGATTTCACACTAATTACATTACTGTCAGATGCCAGAGGCATTTGCAGGACCAGGACCCCTCAGATAAGACAAGAATGCACTAGAAACACACATGCTAACCCTCTAAGACACTAGATAAAATGAGTACACAACTACTACTGTAAACGAATCAGGCTAAGTATAACAGCAAGACTCCACAATCCTGAACCAAATATCAAAATATTTGATTTCTCAGCATGGATGTGCTCCTGTCAATTTGGTCCTTTTCAATTAACACGGTGCTTTATTGTTCAGCTTTTGTGTCCAGAGAGCTTTTTCAATGAGAACTTAAGAGCAATGTTCTGCTGCATTCATGCCATGTTGGAATTACCATAATTACAAGATGACAACTTGGAGATTCTACTTGGAGCTGTTCACATCCTCGGGCTCAGATATAATTTGTTTCCATGGCAACGTTCATAACGCCAAAATTGATCCATGTGCAGCTTTGTTGTTGATGACAGCAAAATAATTAAGCACTACTTTAATTCACCATTATAAGAATAAAGAAAGCGTACCAGGTAGCACTGGCTATGATAAAATGGCATATCAAATATGAATATGAATATGTAGTGTTATCTAACTACCTTTAACAGCAAAAGCCGCTAGCATTTTTGTCATCACAACCATCAAGTCTGAATTACAACTTGTAATTAAAATTTCAATGAAGACGTGAATGGTTTTCACTAGTCAGAAGCTCGTGCAGCATCTGAAAGCTGTAACCAGCTCTGCTCTGTTATATAATATGTTGAAATAAAAAGCTGTTAGATTGTCCGATGTGTTTGTTCTCTGCAGTGCAGCGCAGGAAGGAATGAATACCGTGTTTGCGGTGGTCTCCTGGGCTTTTCCGCGGGGTTGGTTTAATAATGTTCACCATAAACTCTGCAAGTTTTGCCACAGCTGACGGCAGTCCAAGAACAACACAGCAGCATCTGGTCCAAGTTAAAGTGAATTTCTGATTAACCTTCCTGTTCTGAGACGCACATTCATGCTAGTCCGTCCAAAACACACCAGACATTCCACAGCACGCATTGACAGTCACACGCTTATGTTGGCATTTGGCTTCAGAATTTTGAGACAGAACATTTAAGCCCAGTGAATGTTTCTGAATGGATGGGAAAGTTCTGGAACTCCTTGGAATTCTGAGAGAAAATAAAGTCACACCAGTGCTGAGTTACTGTTTCACACCAAGCTCAGGGCGAGAATGGTTGTTTTGAATAGTCTTGACTAATTATCCATCTGTATATCTGTCCAAATTGCAGTCAGAGATGTGTGTCTATATCTATGGCAGTTTTTGTATTTCTTGTGAAACATGGAAGCTTTTCAGAGATCTCTGTTATGAGCTTGATAAACATCTGCAGCTGGAATCCTGTACATTTAAATTCAGAGCAAACACATCAAGTGTGATTGAAAATGTGGTTTATTTCTGACATGCTATATAATTAGTCGCTTAAACCCAACACCAAACTTGATGACCTTCAGAGTTTGTTAGGACTGATTTCGACTGATGATTCAGACTGACTCATCATCATCGAAGACTCTTCAGCTTCTCGTCTTTTCAGTTCTGCTTTTTTGGTCTTTTTTTTTAAATTAGAGATGGTTTTTAACTAAAAGTAAGCTTAGTTTGGATATATAGTGGACCATATACTGTGTACTGCCTGTTAATTGTGATCTCATTACATATTTAAATTTGCAGTAAGCGTTCAATAAGCATCTCTGAAATAAAATTCTGTGTAAAATGTCTTAAGGAGATTTTATTTAATCACCCTCATTTCATTCCAAAGGGGTATGACTTTCTTCTGTGCAACACAAAAGAAAGTATTTAGAAAAATGTCTCAATATTTTTGTCAAAACAATGAAATTCAGTGGTCCAAAGTTGTTATGGATGCCAATGACTTAGATTGTATGGACAAAAATAGTTAAAACATTCTTCAAAATATCTTCCACAAAAGAAAAACCATACAGGTTTGAAATTACACGTGAGTAAATATTGATAAAGTTGCCATTTTTGGGTGAACTACCTCTTTAAACTTTTGAAGCCTGATCAAATAATAAGTAAAGAAGGCAGATATACGTTCTGGTTCATTTGTCAAACTGGATACAAAACATTTCTGAGTGGATATAAAAGAAGTTGAGTGCATTGCATTGTGGGACACATATTTACAACAATGTGCTCTGATTGTATACTGTACAGTTTGGAAAAAAAAAAGATGTAGGTCAATCTAATACACTGACTCTATAGTCACACACAAAAAAAATCTGCATACAGTTTGCATATATGTATAATATACCTACTGCACACTTCTAGTACGGTAGCATGCCGTTCTAAACATACCCTTCTTTTACATCTCTATCTCCCTCACACACACACACACAAACTATAGAAGATGGACTGAAAGAGAAAATGGATATAAAGGGATGGTCATGGTCTGTCTGTTGCTCTTTCATGCCCCTTCAGGGGCCCACAGCAGGACATTTAGCATAAGGGACTTTTCACTGGTCCCCTGGCACTGAAATCCAACCCAAAAGTAAAGCCAATTCTGTGTGACTGACAGCTGCTGATTTACGCCCCCATTTACGAGCTGTTTAAAATGACAGAGAGACTCATCAAATCTATCTCATTTATGAGATTCAGTCCACACAAAGCCTTGCGAGTGTTTGCGTGCTGATGCTGTTAACTAAACCACTGAAATGAGCCGCAAGGCAATAGCAAGCTCTGCCTCCAACCTCACTATCATTTAATGTCATTGTCTGTCAGCCTCCTCGTTAAGAAAACAATCAGCTTAATTACTCCTGTGATGCTGGAAGCCTCAACAAACTGATGAAAATGAAACCATAAACAGCGCTCTATGCGCCCTTTCACATTTTTTTGTTTTGACTCCTCGCATTCTTGAGATTTCCTCTTGGGAAAACCATCCCCCTTTTTTTTCCTTGGGAAGAACAACCCTCTGAGTGATAAATGCAGATCCATTATCACAGCCCAGGACGTTTGTTTTTAAACAGATCTAGTTCAGCTCCTCCTAAATTTAGATCCATAAATATGAAATATTTCATTTTCAACCAACAGGTGGCACACCTCAAGATCTGAGGTGTGCCACAAGCAGCTAGATGTTTTGTGATACCAGAGACAGTATAAGTAGAACGGAAACCACTTGTAGAAAATGAACTGGAGATTACGGCGACTGTAGAAACATTGGTTTTCTTAAAGGAAATCAATTGCCTAAGCCGATCTTTCCCCATTCAAGTCAATAAAAGCTGTACATGCATGTCTAGAAAACAGCCCACAAACAGACTCATTCCAGAAAGGACTTTGGTGACATCTATCATTTCTGACACCCTGGTTTCCTACAGGACAGAAATTTTGGTTAGACTTACTTGCATTCCCGGCTTTCCAGATCAAAATGGGGATTGAAGTTGATGAGGATCTTCTGCTGTGGATCAGGCGCTTGGATCAGCCAGCTGCACTGCTGGTTCACCTGGTATCCAGACGGGTAACCGGGAGAGGTCACATACCCAGCGCTGGTGATTGTGATTTTCCCACCACAGGGACTTTCTAAAAACCAGAGTGGCACATTTATAATTTTAACAACTGAAACTCAGGGTGTCATACTTAGATATCAGTCATAGTTCTGAACATTACATGCATCTCATACTAGTAGCCTACAGATAATTGGTGACAAACTGCGCAAAAGTAACATGACACTCATAATGTCACACACAGCGCGCTCTGATCTTACACGCTGTTCGACAGAGGATCGATCAGATCAGAGGATCGATTATGCGCCTGGAAATCGATCAATGTATCTGAACTGAACATAACAGGCCGTGGACTAAGAGAGGGGTCACTGTATATGGGTGTGCAGACGTGGTGGGCAGATATGCCACTGTGTCTGGGTGTTTGAGTCTGATAACACACACCCAACTCTCGCAAACACACACATACGGAGCATCTCTGGTTTAAGCGCTGTCAAAATATGAATCGACTAATATATTTGATTTACACAAATTATCTAATAAATAAATGTGAAAATAAAATAATACTATGTAGGTATACATAACTAAAAAAATGAAAATAAAAATACACAAATTAAGCAAATACAAAAATAAGAAACACTGTAAAATCATGCGTCATGAGGTAATATCTAAATTAATTGGTTTTATTCAAATAAATAACATTAATATCACTAAATCAAAATTTTAAGGATCAGATCAAATAGCTCCTTATGGTAACAAACTGTATATTTTCATTTTTTACAGTGCGGAAACAGTCTGGTGTGAACTTATTTAAAGGAATAATTTATGTAGTGCGTAACGAATGATCGCTCACTTCATCAGATACGGTTTCTACCTGTTTACCTTCTGAAACAGCAACCCCACAGGTGAGCATCGATAACAAACGACAGTAATAACCATAACAGAGCTCTCCTGTGCGCGGAGAAACCGTGCCGTACCGACACCACAATAACCAACTCACCCGTTAGAGCGTGAGCCACGGACAATCCAATTAGAGTCACACAGAGCAAACGCCAGTACATCCTCAAAGAATTCTGTTCACTTATATCCTCAGGATTTCGTGTATGAATTATTTTTGAATCCACGCGGTAGTTCGGAAGCTGGAGAGAGATCCTGTCACTCAGTTCAGGGAACCGCTGTCTCCTCTTCCATAACGCGAAGAAGAAAACTCACAGCCCTGGAAAGCGGGAGATTCTTGCACAGTCAGTCAGCGCTGTAAAATTTCATAATTCCAAGTCTGGAGAGACTTGACAGCGCGTCCTCGGCTTGTTGGCAGCGGGCTGTGCACGGGCGCTTCTGCGGGCGTGCGGTCGGGTCACTCCCTTAAATGACTGATTTCCGTCCTCTCTGTTGCGCGTAGACGGGCACTGGTGGGTATATTTAGCAGGTTCTTTGTGGTGTGAAGGTTTCAGCATCCGATCTGAAAACTGGGGGTGTCAAAACTCTCGCAGCACTGGTTGCTCTCGTTCCTCCTCCTTGAGAGAGAATGGGCAGGACTGGAAACGAGCAAACCCTCTAACCCCTTCCAGGCAGAGACGCGCGGTC
>JAFVLL020040357.1:0-30461 GCA_021397915.2 Tor tambroides
GATTCAGGCTTCAGTGAGTCTGAACTGAGACTGAGACAAACTTCTCTTCTTCTCCAGACTCACCTTATGAGACTCCACAGCCTCTCTCAGCTGCTTAAGATCTTTCTCTCTCTGCTGGATTCTCTCCTGGAACGTCTTCTGCGTCTCCTTCAGCTGCTTCTGCAGGACAAACATGATAGTAAATCTCATATAAAACTACTTACACTAAATCATCATGTGAACAGATGAATCCTGTAAAAGTGGAACTGATCACTAAGAAGGGGTGATTGATCTTTTACCACCATTGTACATGAATTAGTATAAAGATTCAGACCTGTTTCACACTACAACTGTAAGTAAAGTGAAACTGACACAGAGCTTCAAACTGAAATTGTTTCGTAATTAATCTGTGGCTGTTGGATCACTACACTGAGTATTAATTTGATCGCTAGTTTTAAATACCTGTTTCTCTGTCCTCTGTGCTGCAGCTGACACAGTGTTGTGGTTTTTATGTTCATATTTTGGACACAGCTCACAAATGCATTGTTGGTCAGTAATACAGTACATTTCCAGATGTTTCTCATGTTTCTGGCAGATCATCTCCTGCAGGCATCCAATGGTATCAATCACTTTGTGTGGCTTACGTGAATGAAATTCCTCATGACGGTCAAAATGAGTTTGACAGTAAGATTCTTGACACACCAGACAGGACTTGACGGCTTTGTATTTTCTTTCAGTACAGACGTCACACTGCACATCTCCAGCTCCAGCGTAACAGTCAGCAGGTAGTTTGGTCTTCTTCAGTTTCTCCACCAGTTCAGCCAGCATGGTGTTTCTAGCTAAAGCAGGTCTTGGACTGAAGGTCTGTCTGCACTGAGGGCAGCTGTAGACTCTCTTCTGATCCTCCTGATCCCAGCGGCTTGTAATACAGTTCTGACAATAACTGTGTCCACACTGGATGGTCACTGGATCCTTCATGAGATCCACACACAGTGGACAAGTGAACTCATCCTGAGAAAATCTGGCTTCTGCCATTTTACTGCACTAATACAGAGACACAAACACACAACAGCTCAACTACATTCTCACTTTCTTTTTCCTTTAAGTCATGCGTTTCCTGTTTCTGTGTTTCAGTGACGTGTAAAACTGGCGAGTCTGTAAATCATGAAATGTGTAGTAGATGTCAGTCTCCGACAAACACTCAAAAAAATGTAAGTTACAGAGAAGCAGAACAAAAGCCTTAAAAAGTGCAGTAATACTGCATCCTAATTGTGACAGGATTACTATGTTATACCTCGAAAAGGGGGAAATATTAATATGAGACAAAACTCCAGCAGTGTTCTCAAGACTGAAACTTTATGAAGATTGATGACAAATTCTTGTAAAGCACATTTCCAGAACATTGCTCGGTTTCTTTAAAGGTCCAGAATTATTACAGTTTCATACTGTACCGAGACTAATTGTAAAAATGGTTAACTATCAACAGATAATAATCTAACTTGAAATAATCAAAACATTTCTCTTTGTAAATAAGCATGCACTTTTTAAAACTATTGTTCTTTATTCTATTACTTATTTTCTCGTATATACATACTCGAACATTTCCAAGTCGCTACACTCCCTCTTACCAACCCTCTTTACTGTGCATCAGTGATCTCATTCAAATGCATAAAACAGTTAAAATAGCCACTATAATCAGTGAAACATTATATATTAACCCATTTTACACTTTATACAAAACGTTAAGCCTCATACCTGAAAAAGGGGAAATATTAATATGAGACAAAACTCCAGCAGTGCTCTCTCTTCTAAAACTTCATACAGACTGAGAAAACCCGCGAAAATTCACCCTAGTGTATCATCAGGCAAAACTAATCAATCTCCAACATACCTAAGTTTCACTAATAGATCACAGATCCACAAGAAACCATGGAAACTAACTTTCCCTTTACATTATTTGAACAAAAATCATAAACTTTTGAACCATTTAATGAACTCTTTTAATCACATTCCTTCTTGGTTTATATTATGACATTTCTTAATTACCATTTTTGTCTATCACACACTCCACTACAAAACTAAATGTTATCTCGACATTATCATTCTCTTTCAACACAAGTCTTTCAGTCCCTTTTGTGTTTCACACAAATTTTGAAACTGTTCTTGTTATGGATGTCAATTTTTGATCATTTCCATGGTCGATCTTCGTTTAAATTAATGCTCAATTAATCGATAAATCGTTAACCTTAATACTGTGAAATGCGTCTATTGCAGTGGGATATATTCACCGGCATGACAGGATGTGCAAATGTCACTCAAAATGCATGCTTCCTCACCCTAATTAAAGGGGTTTTAGTCTAAATAAAAGGCTAGTAGCAGGACTGTAAAATGAAATGATGTGATTATGATCATTTGATAAAATGAAGAGAGTGTGCCCCTGCTAAAAAAAAACAATAGAAGCCCAATAGAAACCATCACAGATATTCCAATGGTTTCCATTAAAATACCACTATGAACCATTAGCTTTTTCAAGTAAAACCATTACAAAATTCCTTTTTGTAGTGTGTTTTGGGTATTTCCCAATAGGATTTGACATCCCACCAATAGAATCTATCACATAGGCTACCAGTAGACACCATAGTTTCCATTAAAACCAATACAATTCCCATTACAACCATTAAATCCTTTACATTTTCTATTGTGTTTTGGGCAGGGTTCTATTGTTTTTTTCAGCAGGGGCCGTAGTACGGATCATTTTACTTTGTTGGCTGTTTCAGATCCCATCACAGAGAACGCTGAACGCGCCTCTTTAAATGGTTTCATTGTACTCGTTGTTGTATTTTAAAACACAATCGCAGTTTTTGCAATTGACATTATTGGCATTTAAATAAAATGATCTCAAATGTAATTGCGGCTCGTGGGGTTGCACCGCGCGGTCAGAGAACCGCTTTTTCCGGCGGTGCTACGGAAAATACTGCTGCTCACATGAAACATTTTAATGTGAGTATGACACAAGTGAGGTACAAAGCTTTGTTTATACGAGAAATAATGGGTTAGCAGGCAAATGTTACATCGTCACTTTGCGTTTGCATTCATGGTGTTTGATACCTGTACATTTAAAGACATACGCGGTTTTATGTTCTGTTCTGCTGGTTGGTCACGAGTTTCCAGGAATTTAATAATATTTCTTGTTTCTTTTCCCAAATCCTCGCCATCTCACCCTCTAATTTCGCAGGTTTATTTTATTGACGTTCACTTTTAATCACTGTTTTCGCATCGCTTACTGTGGTAAACATGCGGGGGAAATGAAATATTTCGTGGCCATGAATTAAAGGATTAGTTCACTTTCAAATTAAAATTTCCTGATAATTTACTTACTCTCATATCATCCAAGATGTTTATGTATTTCTTTCTTCAGTTGAAAAGAAATTAAGTTTTTGATGAAAACATTTTCTCCATGAAGTTCAATGGACTCCAGACGGTTGAAGGTCAACATTACAGTTTCAGTGCAGCTTCAAAGGGCTATAAACGATACCAGACGATGAATAAGGGTCTTATCTAGCGAAACGATCGGTCATTTAAAAAAAATAAATAAAAATGTACATGCTTTATAAACACAAATGCTCGCCTGATCTGCGATGCGCATTCGTGACGTAATTACGTTGAAAAGGTCCCGCTTGACGTAGGTGAAAGTACCGAGTCAGTGTTTACAAGTTGAACGTGCAAATACTAAGTCAAACGCCGTTTACAAAAAAAGGGAGTTACAACTCAATGAGTTTACAAGGTAAAACAACGACGATGTTGGACGATTTTTAACTTGGAGGAGAAGATGAGATGGAGCCTACTTCAAGTGGGACCTTTTCAACATAATTACGTCACAAACGCGCATTTGAACAGGCGAGCATTTGTGTTTATAAAGCATATACATTTTTATATATATTTTTTTAAATGAACAATCATTTCGCTAGATGAGACCCTTATAGTTTATAGCCCTTTGAAGCTACACTGAAACTGTCATTTTGACCTTCAACCGCTTGGAGTCCATTGAAACTAACTATTTGGACAAAAATCCTGGAATATTTTCATCAAAAACCTTAATTTCTTTTCGACTGAAGAAAGAAATACATAAGGGATGACATGGGGGTGAGTAAATTATAAGGAAATTTTAATTTGAAAGTGAACTAATCCTTTAAGAATTCGTTCCTATGACTTAATTCATTCCCTTATTTTAGTTAAATCATAGGTTTTCTAGGGAACAAATTAATGAAACATAGTGCCCACAAATTATTAAGTCGAATGTAGACACAAAATAAATTACGAATTATAGCCTAAGCCTATATAGTCTATATATAGACCTGTCCTGCTATATATATATATATATATATATATATATATATACCTGTCCTGCTATATATATATATACATGACGTGTCATATATATATGACACGTCATGAATATGAAGGAGGTTTTATGCATATTTATGACAACTGTCATTAAATGTCATTCGCTCAGTTATGTAATTTTTAATGCAAAGATGACATTATTTGACCTAACCCTAACCTACCCCTACCCTTACCCCTAACCCTAGCCCATAACAAAGACATCTCAAAAAATTTAATCTTTGCATTAAAAATTACATAACTGAGCGAATGAAACTTAATGACAGTTGTCATAAACATGCATAAAACGTGTCATGTCATGATTATGAAGGTGTCATGTCAGTCTTATGCACACCCCTTCAAGTAAAGTGTAACCTGTAAAGTGTACATTTCAATACAAAAATAAATTTATATTGTTTCTGTTTTAATGTACTTTTAAAGTTTGGATCACATTAAAAGTGTAATTTGTATGTTAGTGTTTTATTTTGCCAAAGATTCAGCCCTGTCACCGTCACTCACAGCTGCTCGCACGTGTTTTGCGCATGAGCCACACGCACCCCAAAATTAAACTGCTTAGTTGACCATCGAAAACTTTAATCGATTGCATCTCTTATTGACAATTAATCGATCGTCGATTAATCATTGACATCCCTCCTAGTTCTTGTAACATCCATGTCCATGTCCACAATAGTCCATGATTGTCCTGAACTTGATAGTTCACTTTTTATATCAAAGCAACACTTTATGAAAAAGAACAGTCTATCGAGTGGAAAAAATTTAAAGAGGCATGAAACAACAGTCCATCTTTTTGGAGTTCAAGAGTCCAATAGCTTCTAGAGTTGGGTACCGAAACCCTGTGCCAATATGGCACCGGTACCTATAAAGAAAGGAAAAAGAAAGGACGTGACATGTACAAGTATGGTGTCCCATACTCGGAATTAGTGCTCTGCATTTAACCCATCCAAGTGTGCACACACACAGCAGTGAGTAGTAAACACACACCAGGAGCCGTGGTTAGCAGTTTTTGCTGTGGCGCCGGGGGAGCAGTTGGGGTTCGGTTCTTGCTCAAGGGTCTCACCTCAGTCATGGTATTGAGGGTGGAAGAGAGCACCTCCACCTACATTCCCTGCCAGTACAGAGACTCAAACCCATGACCTTTGGGTTACAAGTCCAACTCTCTTAGCATTAGGCCATGACTGCCCCACTATATATCTGGTATGTATTAGAACCGAATCAGAACGTAGATTTCGGGGCCTTATTTCAGTGCCACTTAAATGTCTGAGCGATCGATTAAAATATTTGTACTGTGGTTCTCTGAAACAGAAGTAAGGAGCATCATTACCGGCACCACACATGAAAAATAATTTCCCGACTGAGAAAATACATGTGAACAACTTAAAACTTAAAATGAGACCATCCAAAAGAGAACATTATAACATTTTTACTCCATAACTTTTTACTCCACAAATGCTTCCTTTTGTGATCTGATGTGGCTTTTTGTTACAGAATGAGGCAGAAAACATGTTCTATACTGCAAAAAGGCTATGACGATTAGCAATGGATTATAAATATACTTATTTATACTTATTATTAAAATACCAGAGACGCACAGATGATACAATTTGTCGCAGTCAAGTGTCTTTATCATTCAAAATGTTTATATCTTCTGTTTACTCTCTTACAACAATAGCAATACCTTTGTCCAAATTAGAGATTTCCTGGAGTGTCATCAGTTCTGTTACTGCTGTGATGCATATGTGGAGTTTCTGTGCGAGGGTGCCTGGTACCTTTTTAAAAGTATCGATTGGCACCAGTATCATAAAAAACCAAAATGATACACAATCCTAACAGCTTTTCAAGACTACAGTCCATAAGGCAAACAGTCCATACTGTTAATTTCATAATTTCAAAGTTCAAAGACTGTTAAAGGTAGGGTAGGCGATTTCAGAAAGGATAGCGATAGCAAGCTAGCTTTGAAAGCAAGATCCCCACCCTCCCTACATAATCACTGTGCAAAGCCACGCCTCCTCCAAAACACATGAACTCGCTCAGGCAGACCAGAGACTAACCAGCGACACGATGCGAGATGGCATTGGAGGACAGTTAAATGCAACAATATCAGATTACATCATGTCTTATCCACCGCCGAGAAAACATTACAGAACAAAGCGCATATTACAATAACAGTGCCTTTTATTCTCGCTGCAACGAGCTGATGACGTATAATAGCTTGTGCGAACAGGGTGCGCAGAGGCAAATACATATTTTGACAGACATGCATGGCAGCCTATTGTAATGTTCGGACAGAGCATTTTGATTAGACGAACATTTATGGTCCTACGCCTTCCAAAGTGACAGATGATATAAATACATATAAATAAGTTTAGACCCCTAAACTTAATGATTGCTATTGGGATGTGAAGAGACTTTCAACCAGCATAACAGAATGTTTTTGAACCAAATCACCTACTCTGCCTTTAAAGAACATATTCCTCAGACAAAACAGTCCATATTTCCTTTTTTTCAACATTTAAAATTTCAAGGAATGTCAAAGCAGTATTCCTGAAACAAAACAATCCGTCAGTTCTCTAGATGTCAGACTGTAAAAATGCAAAGAAACCTTTGGTTTCACTTTAAGTTTACAGTCTCATTGCAAAATTAATGCTGTTTCACACTGGATGTGCACGCAGTGTGGAGGCGGCACAGTAGCGGTGCAAATGCAGAGCGTGAGCAGCACGCCCATTGTGCTTTCACCATTTTGATGTCGCAGCTGTACCGCGGCTTGTGTACTGCGATACAGACGAGTATCGGCATTTCTGTTGTATTTCCCAGCATTCTCCTTCGAACACTGCATGCCATCCCACATGAAAAAATACAATAGTAGGCCTAATTTATAGTAAATACTATACTGTTTTTGAACCATACTATAGTAAAGTGTACTATACTGTATATATTATAGTATTTACAACACTTTGTTAATGAATGCACAGCATACTGTAGTATTAACTATAGTGAACTGATAACTGTAATAAAAACTGTAGTATACTTTAGTTTTTAACTACAGTAAACTGTAGCGTATTGTAGTATAATATACCCTATAGTTCTAGAAAACTTAGTACAGTACTGGGTAAAGTAATTTGTTTATATTACTTTAGTTGTTATATTACCACAGCAACTATAGAATTACCACAACAAATTAATTCAAGTACTTTACTATAGTATGGTTCAAAAACACTATAGTATTTACTATAAATTACTATAGTATTTTTTCATGTGCTTTGATGTATGATATGGCCAGCATACTCTGCTGCAATGCGACTGTGTCCCCCTCCCCTCTGTCCCACACACATATGTAAATAACATGCTCTATATAGGTAGTTTACATGATTAAAAAGTAATCTTAAAGTTAACAAATGCATCTAGTTTTATTAATTTAACAGACCTTTGAAGTTTGGGCAAAAACTTGTGGATGTGATGTGTTTTTATGCATTTTATTTTTCATATGGTGATTGTGAAACACGTAACACCTCACATGATTTTATGGTGAAATGTGATATTTTTCATGTTAATCAGGTCCATTTTGATCAAGACCAATACACTGTGGCTTTAATTAAACGTAAGCGGCGCAGCAAAAATAGACTCGGCGCCGAAACTATCGCACTGCCGCTTCTGCTCTGCTATGCGCCGCCTCTGCGTGCGGTGTGAATGCTCTAATTTGTTAACATGGGCGCCGGAAAAAATATGTGCTGCTTACGTTCTGCTTACGTGTGCGGTGTGAAACCGGCCTTACAGTTCATGGCACGTGGACTCCATACACAAAAGGCAAATGATAACAGTATTGCTGAACAGGTGGCAACCATGTCGACAGTCCATGAGCAGACACATACGTTAAATTCTGTTGTGGTGATTGTCTGACATTATAAGTAGGTATAATCTACTTATATTAGGTGAGTACTCTTGGTGGGAGTCTTTCTTTCACAGGCAGCTGGTAAGTTTGCTCTTCTTGACCCTCTTGGTCACTTTTGTTAGGATCCACCCAGATTGGCCCAAAGACGGAATCCAGTTGGTGGGCGAAGATATAATGCGTGTAGGTCTTTTACTTGGGCTTCAGCAAAGTTCTCTTAATTTATCAGGATTTAGTTTCAATTTTAGTCTAGCTCCGTGTTCAATCTGACACCAATTTCAAGTGATCATTAAATTTAAGCAATATGTCTAACTGAAAACTGATCATTGTTTATTAATTTTTTTTGATATTTGATTATTTTGGAAATCCCATACTTTAAATTATTCATTCATTAACGACTTGGTATCGCTTAGTAATTCACTTGGCCAATGGTGAACATACAGCAAAAAATCTCCAGTTCTGGTCTTACTCAGAGGATACAGGGTGATTAAATACCTTTAAGTAGGCTGCACCCTGCTAGCACATAACAAAAAATGTAATTTTTCTCTATAGTCACAAAAACTGTAACTTTAGTCAGTGACAGTCAGAAAACAGAAGATCTCTAATGAAGAGCCCCCTGCTCCGCTCATTGGTACTTCGGTATGATCTATCCTGGACGCAGATTTACGGAAATGCCAGACTACACTTTAATCTACTAGAAATAACAATTTAAGAAGAGATCAGAATAAATCGAATATAACATTTTATTTGTCTGGTAAAAATGTATCATGCCAATTACATAATTAAACAATTAGAAGCCAATTCGGAATTAAATTCAGTTCTAATTCAGATAAATACATAACATCAATTGCTTGATTATGTGATGTGAGCTCTAGTGCAGAGCTCCAGATTCACATATGCTGGGGGTTTTCTGGCTACAGAATCCCAAAGTAGTGTTTCGTCAGTTTGCTTATATATCCAGACCAGAACAAACAAATCTTCAAATTAGTTGTACAAACATAATAGACCATTTGGTTTGTTAGGATCTCGTGACCCAGGGTCGCACCTGGCCAGAGATAGGAAAACATTCTCACAGACCCTGAGGGAGACCCACCTCTCAGCAGCAAAATACAAATCTACAAAACTTTTCAGTCAATTTCATAATATAAGTGACTGCTGTGAAATTGAGACCATTTTATCAATATCACAGAGACCTTTAGAACGATACTAAACATGAAGGGGAACAACAACAGATTCACAAGATACATCATATGAGGTATATACATATTCTTGAATATTGACATTACTGAACTTGGAGTGAAACCTTTTGGGAGAAAAAGAGTGAGAGGGAGAGGCAGAGAGGACAGATGGGAGAAGGGGGTCGTAAATGAGCAAAGGGTGGTGTTGCTTGCTTATGGTGTTGATAAGAAGCTAATAATAAATCATAAAAACATAAAATAAAAATAATCAAGGCTTAACACTTAAACACTAAAAATATAATTTTTTATTTGTTTACCTGCATGTCAATATGAACATTAGAAAACTGTAAAATTGCAAATAAAAAAAAACATTGCAAATGTGTTAAATTATTGAAATATTAATTTCCTCAGAGATATTTCAAGTAAATATTTTATTTTCATGGGTTTGACGGACAAAAACAATTGGAAATACCTACATGGCACAGTTAGTTCCACAATTAATAGGGACTTTTGCAAGGTTGACCACAGGATTAGGTCCGGCTTAAGGTTAGTTGTGATGATCTCATGCAGAAAGCTGAGCTTCTGGTCTAAGTCAACCTGCGCTTTCCAGTCCTGGGCATTGTCCAACAGGGTCTATTCCATTTTTGTAATCGACTTTACTGGAAGTATGCCACCCTCATGAAAGTGGTGGATTTTAAAACTCCAGTCTTTGGAGGACAGAGGGCATTGGTGGTGGTTCCCCTTCCTTCGAGGATAATCACCAGTTGTATCAGGACCTGACTGTGCCTCCTGGTGTAATGACCTTAACATTGCTAGGGTTTGACATATTGAGAGGATATGATGGATCTTCTCCAATCCACTGGTTTAGTGTTTTGGGTTTGGGAAGAGCATTGTAGGTGGCTCTGGTGATGAAACTCACTCTGCTTCCCCCCCATCTCCCAAAGATCCTTCTTTTCCAGGTGAGTTTACGTTTCTCCAGTCTTTCCCAGTTAGTCCTGTCTGTCTGTGAGACTGCCTTTGTACATATCTCTGCCTCCTCTTGCTGTTGGACTTTGGCTACTATCAGATTTTTTTCTGGGCAGATGTTGCCTTGAACCATTTGAGTCGGTTCGCCCTGAGTCCAAAACCCTCTTCCCCGCTGCAATTGCCCTACAATGTCTCTATGCCTGAGAGCAGATTTTGTATGCTCTATGGCCTCAGTTGGGGTCCAGTCCCAGTTGCCAGTCTGGGAGCAGACACTTGTATTCTAGCATCCTAAGACTCAGTCAGGGTCATGTCCAGTCTCACTTTGGTGCATTTGTACTCTACATTGATTTCAATCAACACAAACAGACGGTGAGAAAAGCACAGAAACTAATTGTCAGTCTGCAGGACTCACACACACTGATCCTACTGTCTATATGAGGATTATATTTATTCTGACTTGTTATTTAAGTAACAGACGTTCAGCGGCAGTATTAAAATCAGATAGAGAAAAGAAGAGGATCTATAACATCTCACTGTTGCTGATTTATCATGCAGCTGAAAGCATTATGGGAAGAATCTCTCGTCAATCTATTCTGATTCATCAACACAGTTTCACTGATGATCCAGAACCAAAAGCAAACCCAGGATACAGTGGCTGAGTGAATGTGGTCTGGACTACTAGGATGAGGCTCATTGTATCAGAGGCGCTGTAGAAGGACAGAGTTCCTGCACTGTGATCCACAAACACTCCTATTCTACTGCTGATGGACTTTACAGGGAGAACAGTCCATATGTTATTGTGTCCAAATGTGTATCTGGAGGGAGAGCAGTCCAAACTCCAGGACTGATCATTATATCCAAACAAACACTCATAACCCAATCCCTTCCTGCTGATGCTCTTATATGACACTGATATACGTACACTTCCACTCCACTCCAGCTCCCAGTAACAGCGTCCACACACACTCTCTCTACACAACACTTGAGAATAACTATCAAATCTGTCTGGATGATCAGGATACGACTGAAGTGTGCAAGTGTCAGTAATTACTCTGTTGTTCTCAGACAGATGGAGGCGTTTATTCACTGTGTTCTGATCCAGAGTGAGCTGACGGGAATCTGATGGAGATAAAACACATCAGATTAAGGAATTATGAATCTGTTTGATCTTTTCATGTAGCTGAACTCTTCATGTTCAGTGTATCATCAGTGTCTCAGTACAGATGACAAGATATCTTGTGCAAATCATCATTTACATAATTAAAACTCTTCTTTCACCTTTTACAGGAAGAACATGAACACACTCAGTGAGTTTTTCTGCTTGTTTTCTTACTGACTTACATTGTAGGAAGTCATTCCTGGTCCAGAGAACAATGTTGGTGAATGTGGCTGTGGGAATCAACAGACATGAACAGTGTGATTATCACGTCAGGAGAAAATGATCCTGCATCCATTACTAAGACATTTCTAATATGATGTTCTCCATGATATGAGATGATGATGCTCGTTTCTGAGAGCAGATGAATCTCCAGGGCCCTCATTTATCAACAGTGCGTACGCACAGATGTGTGCGTAATGAGGCTGTAAGAACAGTTTCACGCAAAGTGTGGGATCTACCAACTTGTACTTACACGTAGAAATGTGTGTAAATATAAGCACACCTCCGAGCATGTTTACGCAGAGAATCTAGAGGTAGAATGGCGACACTACTCATAAAAAGCATTAAAGAGTGTCACAGTATGCATTAAGCAATCCACATGTACTGTGTTTCCTTTAATTATAAAAAAAACTCAATTTATAATTTTTCTAGTTTTAAACAGACAAGCTGCATAATTGTGTCAAACCCTATAAAAGACAGCTGTGACAAATGTTTGTCTTATCTTGCATTATTGGAAGACTTGGCAAACAATGCGCTCCGCAGCTCGTGCTGATCTGGGGTGCGTTTCCCAAAAGCATCGTTAGCTAACTATGGTGGTAAGTCCCATTGAACTCTATTGGTAATGACGAAACTTGCGACCATAGTTGCTTTTGGGAAACGCACCCCTGCTTGGCGAGAGCACAGAGTGGCTTATACATAGAGGTTAGGGTTTCAATCACGTGATTTTTAAAGGGAAGTTTTGTCACCATATATGGTTCAATTGGAGGCGTTTCCGAATGCAAATGATATCTTTTATCATGTTCGTAAGAACTATGTGCGCACGTTTGATAAATATGGATTTTGTTGTACTTAGGCACATTCTAAATTTCATTCGTAGGACAAAATATAGAATCTTTCCTATGCACTGTTGATAAATGAGGGCCCAGGACTTTACCTCTGTCTGAGATCTTTTTGAGCTCCTCTTTGCAGAAATCCTCCAGTTTGTCTCTCAGCTGATGGACAGATTCTTTTAGGCCATCAAAAGTGACGAGAGTAATAAAAGGAACCTCATTTACGTCTGTAGATTCAGGGGGTGCTGAGAGAGACTGGAAACTCTACAGAAAACAGAAATCAAAACTCATCAGCTCAACACTTCACCCAATAACCTGCAGGAACATCAGATTTGTGTGGCTCTTGTTGATTTGACTTATCTTTAGTTACTCACCTCAATCCAGCACTTTCACAGCATCAGCTTCATTCTTCTCATATTTGTTATATCACATTAGAGCTACAGATTTTAGTGTTTGCTACTTGCACTATATGTGAGCATTCTAGGAAATAGTTTGGATGATAAAACATCTACTAAGTATGTAAATGTCTATCCAATAGCTCAACCACATCAATGGAGTCTCATTGTAGGGCTGAGTAGATTTGTTAAAAAAAGCAGTTCAAAGGCTATGACAATTATTTTTAACTTTATAACAATTAAAGACACTGAAACCTCACAAACATGACGCTGTATATTAGCAGTCAGTCTTATCAGGATTTCAGACAAAAATGCAAGGTGCCACAAAAAATGTAGTGTTTGATTTTGCAGTAAATTCTGCAATCACAGAATTGTGAAATCCTGTAGTGACTGAACAATGCTTGAGTGCATTGAAACCAAACAGAACCTGAGTGTTGTAGTGAACAGCGGTCAAGACAAACAACATTATATTTTGATGAGATCAAGATTTGTGGACAACAATGGAATGACTTTTGCCTTCAGATAAACAACACTACCTCTTGTGGAGGAGGGGTTAACATTAACATACAGTAACCCCTATGCTGGAACTGCTTTGTCCTCCCTTACTCATTAAAGTGTGGCTGATCGTAAAGCCCCCTCACAGCAGAAACAAGTTTTGCCATGTGGCCAAAGCCACAAAGGAAGAACAGATCTTCACATGCATTCACACAATCAGGTTTGGTTTGGTTTCAATATGCTAAGGTATTGCTCAGGCACTCCTGGATTTCATGATTCTGTGATTTCAGAATTTATTGCAAAATCAAGAAAACACTCCATTATGTGGCACCTTGCATTTTTGTCTGAAATCCTTGTAGGTCTGATTGCTAATATACAGCATGTTTGGGGTTTTCATGGTCAAATTTAGCATGCAGGCAAATAAAAATAAGTTTTATCAGCTTTGAAGATCACCTGATGCAATTTTTAAAAAGTTGAAAAGTTTTGAAGTATTGGTGGTGCTGTTTGACAGATAAATATATATTCCAGAAGAAAGAGATTTCCAGAGCTGAAAGCCAATTTTTAAATGTTGTCTCTTTCAAAAGAAGATGATCAGATGAAAGTCTGACTGATGACTATATAATACACTCATGAAATGTTTCTCTGTGAGTCTCCTGTCACAGCAGGATCTGCTCAAGTCCACTATGATCCTGTTCTTCTAGATCTGTGTTACCTGCAGGAACTGGATGTGATCCTGTGTGTGTGAAAGCTGCTCCAGCTCAGCGTCTCTCCTCCTCAGATCATTGATCTCCTGCTCCAGTCGCTCCAGTCGTCCTTCAGCTCGACTCAATGCAGCCTTTTCCTCATCTCTGATCAGCCGTATCATCTCAGAGCGGCTTCTCTCAATGGAGCGAATGAGCTCAGTAAAGATCCTCTCACTGTCCTCCACTGCTGTCTGTGCAGAGCGCTGTTAGGACACACAGTGATTCAGGCTTCAGTGAGTCTGAAATGAGACAAACTTCTCTTCTTCTTCAGACTCACCTTATGAGACTCCACAGCCTCTGTCAGCTGCTTAAGATCCTTCTCTTTCTGCTGGATTCTCTGCTGGAACGTCTTCTGCGTCTCCTTCAGCTGCTTCTGCAGGATAAACAAATGATCGTAAATCTCACATAAAACTACTGGCACTAAATCATCATGTGAACATATGAACCCAGTAAAAATGAAACTGATAACTAATGGCTGTAGATTCAAACTCTAAAAGGGATGACTGATTGTTTACCACCATTGTACATGAATTAATGTAAAGTGAAACTATCATACTACAAGTGTAAGTATCATAAAAGTGAAACTGACTCAGATGTAGGGCCTCAAATAGAAAGTGTTTGTACATCATTAATGTGTGGCTCTACACTGCAGATAAACAGACCATTGGATCACTAAACTGAGTATTAACTTGATCGCTAGTTTTAAATACCTGTTTCTCTGTCCTCTGTGCTGCAGCTGATACAGTGTCGTGGTTTATATGTTCATATTTTGTACACAGAACACAAATGTATTGTTGGTCAATAATACAGTACATTTCCAGATGTTTCTCATGTTTGTGGCAGATCATCTCCTGCAGTCGTCCAGTGGCATCGATCGTTTTGTGTGGCTTACGTGAATGAAATTCCTCATGACGGTCAAAATGAGTTTGACAATATGATTGCTGACACATCAGACAGGACTTGACAGCTTTGTATTTTCTTCCAGTGCAGACGTCACACTGCACATCTCCAGCTCCAGCGTAACAGTCAGCAGGTCGTTTGGTCTTCTTCAGTTTCTCCACCAGTTCAGCCAGCATGGTGTTTCTAGCTAAAGCAGGTCTTGGACTGAAGGTCTGTCTGCACTGAGGGCAGCTGTAGACTCTCATCTGATCCTCCTGATCCCAGCAGCCTGTAATACAGCTCTTACAGTAACTGTGTCCACACTGGATGGTCACTGGATCCTTCAGGAGATCCAGACACACTGGACACATGAACTCATCCTGAGAAAATCTGACTTCTGCCATTCTAATGCATGAATACAGAGACACAAACACAAAACAGATCAACTACACTTCAGTTTCTTTTTCCTTTAAGTCATGTGTTTCCTGTTTCCTGTTTCTGTGTTTGAGTTTGAGTGAAGTGTTTAAAACAACGGTCTCTGACTCGCAAATCATGAAATGCCTAATACAGGGGTGTCAAACTCAGTTCCTGGAGGGCCGCAGCCCTGCAGAGTTTAGTTCCAACCCTGCTCCAACACACCAACCATGTAGTTTTCAAATAAGCATAAATGACTTGATTAGTTGGATCAGGTGTGTTTAATTAGGGTTGAATCTAAACTCTGCAGGGCTGTGGCCCTCCAGGAACAGAATTTGTCACCCCTGGTCTACTAGATGTCAGTCTCAGACAAAAAAAACAACAAAACAAAACAAAAAAAACACAAGTTACAGTGAAGCAAGACAATAGCCTTAAAAACTGCAGCAATACTGTATCATGAATACTACAGGTCATGTGACCTGCCACCATGCACTGTTAGGCACTGCTGGGTAGATTACTAACAAATTGTCTGTTAAAAAATAAATTGTCTCTGATCAATGACTTAATAACCACAAACAACCTGGATTTTATGTTTCTAAATGAAACATGGCTTGAAGACAGCTGCAGTGCAACAGTCCTCAATGAAACAGCCCCTCCTAACTTTAATTTTATAAGTGTCTGCAGGACTGTTAGGAGAAGTAGATGCGTAGCTGCTATATTTAAATATGTCTATCAATGCAAGCGTCATTTGGCCAGTATTTATCTTTGAATATCTAGGTGTTGTGCTGAAAGTTGCTCCTTATCGTTATTTAAAATGATAAATAACGGCTTTCTATTTGAATATATTTTAAACTGTAATTTATTTCTGTGATCAAAGCTGTATTTTCAGCATCATTACTCCAGTCTTCAGTGTCACATGATCCTTCAGAAATCATTCTAATATGCTGATTTGCTGCTCAAGAAACATTTATTATTATTATTATTATTATTATTATTATTATCAATATTTAACACAGTTGAGTACATTTTTTTCAGGATTCTTTGATGAATAGAACGATCCAAAGATCAGCATTTATCTGAAATAAAATGCTTTTGTAACATTATAGACTATACCATTCAAAAGCTTGGAGTTGGTACAATTTTGTTTTCTTTTTTTCTTGGGGAAAGAAATTATAGAAATTAATAATTTTATTTAGCAAAGATGCTTTCATTTGATCAAAAGTGATTATATCGACATTTATAATGTTACAAACTATTTCTATATCAGATAAATGCTCTTCTTCTGAACTTTCTAGTCATTAAAGACAACTGAAAAAATTCTAATCAGCTGTTTTTAACATAATATTAATAACAATAAATCTTTTTTGAGCAGCAAATCAGAATATTAGGATGATTTCTAAAGATCAAATATTTGATATAGTGGAGTAATGAAGCTAAAAATTCAGCTTTGAAATCACAGTTAAAATATTTGTTGTAGCCATTTCTTTTTCTATGATCATATTTTGGACTGTATGGAATAATATGATAGTTTGAATATAATTAAGTTTATGTTTGATAATTATTTGTGTATTATTTGTGTTTGAGTAATAATGTTATAAATTTGTGAATGAAGACTCATTATATCGCTGCAATTACGGATTTCAGTAAGGGGAAGCGGATACAATTTTCAGACTGTGCGTTCATGTGTTGGTGTGTCTGGTGCTAATGTTTAGCAATGAAGCTATTTCACAACTGTTGATTTTATGGACTTTGATCTTGTGAAAATAAAAGACGAAAAAGTTATACTACGGACTCAAGCGTCAATTGTTCACCCCTACTAAGACAGTGGCTTAGTACAAATATGCCACTATAATATATTCAAATAGAAAACAGTTATTTTAAATAGTACAAATATTTCAAAATTTTACTGTTTTTGCTGTACTTTGTATCAAATAAATGCAGGCTTGGTGAGCAGAAGAGACTTCTTTAAAAAAAACATTACAAATCTTACTGTTCAACAACTTCTAACTGGTAGTGTATATATTACTATTT
Source organism: Tor tambroides (assembly GCA_021397915.2). Lineage (NCBI taxonomy): Eukaryota > Metazoa > Chordata > Actinopteri > Cypriniformes > Cyprinidae > Tor > Tor tambroides. Next base: position 17,573 of record JAFVLL020040357.1, read on the forward strand.
TTTTCATATTTTGGTGCTTAAGTTTTTAATACACTCTTTTACATTTTATTATTTAGCTACTGATTGATTGCTTTTGATACCTGAATTGTTTTTTTGGATTAACTGATAGAGCACAGCACTAGCAGTGCCAATATCTTGAGGGCACATATCAATAAAACATATATCTTGAATGCACCGTAAGATATTTTTGTATAAAAGCACCTAGCAGATGCATAAAATCAAACACACATAGAGTCAGGAGCCACAGAAATCTGCAGGATGAACATAAATGTCAAAAGTCAAAGCAGTGGCCATTCATCATCCCTTTAAAACAGGCTTGATCTAATGCACCTCCACTCGCTGAATATAAAGTACCGCACAGCCCTCAGAAACTAAAACACCAACCACCTGTAGCTAATATTAACCCACTGACATTGTAAAGAAATTTAAATAAACCTTTAGATCAGTGCTATTAGAGGATGCTGGATTCAGGAAGAAAATGACAAAATCTTCCAAAAACCTGAACATTTAAGATGAACAGGTGAGCAGAAAACACACACTCACACACAAATAAAGATGAATTCCATGGTTAACAATTAAATGCATGACAAAAAAACGCAGAGCCTGATTTTACCAAGTGCGACATGTTCATGGATCAACATCTTTGTTGACCCTGAAACAACATTGTGATTAACCAATCAGATTTGAAGAACCAGTTTATAGTTTTTGTGAAGTTTAGGCTTACAATCAGTGTTTGGTGCTTGTACGTCAGTGTCATTCATCTATCATTTCCTCCGATTTTAGGGATTACCCATGGTTAAGGTTAGGTTTAGGTGTAGGGATATGGTCAAGGCTATATTTTTGGATTAAAATGTTGTTCCAGGGTCAACAAAATATGTTGACCTAGGAACACATCTAACTCAGCAAAATCAGGACGTGCGACAAAAAACACTGACATGTGACACTGGAACACAGAAGAACAAAACATTGAAGAGGGCCAGAGCTGCAGAATGTGAATAATGAAAATGATTTATTGACTGTGAACATTTGAATTGAAAAGTAATTTCACTGATACACATAAAAAGTACAAAAACACATCTGATCTTACTGTCTATATGAGGATTCATGACACACGTTTATTCTGACGTGTTATTTCAGTGACAGAAGAACAGCTGCAGTATTAATTTCATGAAGAGAAGAGACTCTATAACATCTCTGTTACTGATTTATCATGCAGCTCAAAGCATTATGGGTAGAATCCCTCATCAGTTCTATTCTGATTCATCAACACAGTTTCACTGATGAATTCCTAGAGACATAAAACCCAGGATAGAGCTCCTGAGTGAATGTGGTCTGGACTGTGTAGATGAGGCTCATTGTGTCAGAGACGCTGTAGAAGGACAGAGTTCCTGCACTGTGATCCACATACACTCCTATTGTACTGCTGATGGACTTTACAAGAAGATCAGTCTCTATCTTATTGTGTATGAATGAGTATCTGGGGGGATTGCAGTGCAAACTCCAGGACTGATTGTTATTTCCAAACAAACACGCCTTACTCTGTCCCTTCCTGCTGATGCTCTTATATGACACTGATATACGCACACCATTATCTCCTCCTCTCCACTCCAGCTCCCAGTAACAGCGTCCACTCACACTCTCTCTACACAACACCTGATTCCAACAATCAAATCTGTCTGCATGATCAGGATACGGCTGATCTGTTTTAGACCTAGTAATCACTCTGTTGCTCTCAGACAGACAGAGACGTTTATGTGCTGTGTTTGGATCCAGAGTGAGCTGATGGGAATCTGATGGAAATAAAACACATCAAAATCAGGAATTTTGAATCTGTTTGACCTTTTCATGTAGCTGAACTCTTCATGTTCAGTATATCATCAGTGTCTCAGTACAGATGACCAGATATCCTGATATCCTGTGCAAATCATCATTTACATCATCAATTATAAACTCTTCTTTCACCTTCTACAGGAACAACATATACTGTACACACTCAATGAGTTTTTCTGCTTGTTTTCTTACTGACTTACGGTGTAGGAAGTCATTCCTGGTCTTGGGAACAATGTTGGTGAATGTGACTGTGGAAATCAACAGACATGAACAGTGTGATTCTCATGATCCTGCATCCATTCCTAACACATTTCTAATATGATGTTCTCCATGATATGAGAAGATGATCTCCAGGACTTTACCTCTGTCTAAGATCTTCTTGAGCTCATCTTTGCAGAAATCCTCCAATTTGTCTCTCAGCTGATGAACATATTCTCTCAGGCCATCAGAAGAGAAGAGAGAATCATCATTTACGTCTGTAAATTCAGGAGGTGCCGAGAGAGACTGGAATCTCTACAGAAAACAGAAATCAACACTCATTTTTTTCTTCAGTAGAACAGAAAAGAAGTTTTTTTTTTTAGCTGAAACCGTGGTCCTTGGAGATTCATAAAATGCAAGCTAATGGCTTCCTGTCTTTGATAATAAAAAAAGCATATCAAGAAACACAAAATTAATACCTGTGAACTCATTTGGCGCTCCAGTTCTTCCAAAAGTCAGTAAACTGAGGAAACAGTTTGACTTGGACCGAAGACCGATGAGCCGCTGATATGCGCATGCGTGAACCAAACAATTAAGGGAACAAATGAATGTTTTAATGGTTTGTCATTGTTTATATACAAAGGTGAGAGGTGAGACTTTATATGCTTTAGACATGTAAAATATCTACCTTTCACATCATTATTGGGTGCTTTAATATTCTAGTTGTGTATACATTATGTTATTGCGTGATTGAATGAACTAGTGAATTGAACCAGTTCATTGAAAATAACTGTCTGAAAGAATTGGATTTCCACGTTGCCTGAGGGTCTGGATTACCGGTAATAATGTTGTAAATAATGTTCAGTTTCTTGTACAGACAGAATGTTTCACTTCATAAGACCGCAATGTATTGTCAGGAGCCACAGGTATTCATTTTGTATTTCCTAATTTGCTTTATTTTTATTATCAAATATGTGCAGCCGCTGACTTACATTATATCTTTCATGATCTCTAGCTGGAGTGCCCATGAGCTCCTCTAGAGGCCATGCACTCCAATCCTCACCTTCTCACCCCATCCTTACTCCGTTGTCATGCCGCCCATAACAGAAGACTCAGCCATTCCCGGATCCAGCGGCTTTTTGAGTGTTTCCAGGTCAATCATGGACCCAGCAATCAGGTTAGTTTGCCTCCATCAGGGAATGCGTTCTCTCAAGGACCACATTCAAGACTTTTTTTTTTAGAGATTCCCAAGATGACTGCCAGCCCAGAGCCTCCAGCTGTCATGGCCAAAGACATTGGGGCTGATTTCCAGTTTGGTGGACCCACTGCTGGTTTCGGCCAGAGCAGCAGGCATCCCAAGGGCTGTACCCATATCCTAAGTGCTTCCTGTAATGGTGGTAGCCATCCTGTTCGTTTGGGCAACGCACTACTCGACTACTCCTCCTGAGCCTGCTCCAGTCCATGAGTCTGCTCCAGCTCCTCCTGAGGCGCCAGTGTCCACTTCTGAACTCTCAGCCTCTCCTGTCCCGGACAAGGAGGCCATCTCTGAGCTCTTTGCCTGTCCTGTCACGGCCAAGGAGGCCATCCCTGAACTCTCTGCTTGCACTGTTATAGCCAAAGATGCCATCTCTGAACTGTCTGCCTGTCCTATTACGGCTGCAGATGCTGTTGTTAACCTCTCTGTGCTCTCTATTCCGGTCCTGCTTGATCTGCCTTGGTGGATGCCTGCACCATCAGCTCCACTGAAGTGGTCCTCAGTGCCATCAGCTCCACCCTGGTGGTCATCAGCTCCACTGTGGGGATCTTTGGTCCCGTCTGCTCAGCTGTGTTGGTCCTCAGCTCCACCCTGTTGCTCTTCAGCTCCACCAGCTCCGCGCTTTTGGTCTTCAGCTCCGTTCTGGTGGTCTTTTGCTCAGCCTGCTCTGCCCTGGTTTCTTACTCCGCTGGCTCTGCCTCAGTCTCTAGGTCCTCCACCTCCACAGCGACCTGGCCCTCCATTCCTCCCCCTGTTCTGCCTCCACTCCGCCTCCCTCCTGGACTTCTGTGACACTTTGTGAGCATCTGGAAGCCATTCCTCAAGGGGCTCTGTCAAGATCTCCAGCCGGAGTGCCCATGAGCTCCTCTAGAGGCCACTCCTTTGTAGGGGACTCTGTTTCCCAGAAATCCCAGTCTAGGAACTAATTATGGAGACATTTGTTTCCCATTAGGAGGACTATTCAAGTTTCACTCTCACACTCACACATTGCTGAGTCTTATTTAGCTGTTAGAGGACATTTCTAAGCGTTTCCTTGCCTTTGTCTTTGTGTTATTCCGTGGTTTGTGATCGATTGCTGCCTGCCCTGACAGCCTTTTATTTGGATAACTCTTTTGTTTTGCCCTGGGACATAGTTGTTCACTGGTGTTTGACCCTGCCTGTTTCGACTATGCTCTTTAATAAAGCTTGCATTTGGATCCTCTACTCTGTTGTCATGTCACCCATAACAATATCACCAAGGAACACAGTTTCAGCTAAAAAAAAGTTATTTGTGGCACCTTGAATTTTTGTCTGAAATCCTTGTGGGACTGATTACAGCTTTGAAGATCACCTGATACAATTTTTAAAAAGTTTAAAAGTTAGTGAAGTTTTGAACTCTTTTTTGAGTTTGACAGCTTAATATATCTTCCGGAAAAAAGAGCTCAGAGAAATGATTTCTAAGAGATTTCCAGAGCTGACTAGCCATTTATAAGCGGTGTCTCTCTCAAAAGAAGATGATCAGAGAAGAGTCTGGCTGACGATTATATAATAAGACCCTTATAAATTATTTCTCTGTGAGTCTCCTGTAACAGCAGAGTCTGGCTCAAGTCCACTATGATCCTGTTCTTCTAGATCTGTGTTACCTGCAGGAACTGGATGTGATCCTGTGTGTGTGAAAGCTGCTCCAGCTCAGCATCTCTCCTCCTCAGATCATTGATCTCCTGCTCCAGTCGCTCCAGTCGTCCTTCAGCTCGACTCACTGCTTGCTTTTCCTGATCTCTGATCAGCTGTATCAGCTCAGAGCGGCTTCTCTCAATGGAGCGGATGAGCTCAGTAAAGATCCTCTCACTGTCCTCCACTGCTGTCTGTGCAGAGCGCTGTTAGGACACACAGTGATTCAGGCTTCAGTGAGTCTGAACTGAGACTGAGACAAACTTCTCTTCTTCTCCAGACTCACCTTATGAGACTCCACAGCCTCTCTCAGCTGCTGAAGATCTTTCTCTCTCTGCTGGATTCTCTGCTGGAACATCTTCTGAATCTCTTTCAGCTGGTGCTGGTGGACAAACAAATGATAGTAAATCTCAAATAAAACTACTTACACTAAATCATTATGTGAACAGATGAATCCAGTAAAAGTGGAACTGATAACTAATGGCTGTAGATTTAAACTCCAGAAGGGGTGATTGATCGTTTAACACCTTTGTACATGAATTAATATAAAGATTCAGGCCTGTTTCACACTACAAGTATAAGTAAAGTGAAACTAACACAGATGTAGAGATTCAAACTGAAATTGTTTCTTCATAATTAATCTGTAGCTCTACACAGAAAATAAACAAACTGTTGGGTCACTACATTGAGTAATAGCTTGATCGCTAGTTTTAAATACCTGTTTCTCTGTCCTCTGTGCTGCGGCTGATACAGTGTTGTGGTTTTTATGTTCATACTTTGTACACAGAATACAAATGCATTGTTGGTCAGGAATACAGTACATTTCCAGATGTTTTTCATGTTTATGGCAGATCATCTCCTGCAGCCGTCCAGTGGCAGCGATCACTTTGTGTGGCTTATGTGAATGAAATTCCTCATGATGGTCAAAATGAGTTTGACAGTAAGATTCCTGACACATCAGACAGGACTTGACAGCTTTGTATTTTCTTCCAGTACAGACGTCACACTGCACATCTCCAGCTCCAGCGTAACAATCAGCAGGTAGTTTGGTCCTCTTCAGTTTCTCCACCAGTTCAGTCAGCTTGGTGTTTGTAGCTAAAGCAGGTCTTGGACTGAAGGTCTGTCTGCACTGAGGGCAGCTGTAGACTCTCGTCTGATCCTCCTGATCCCAGAAGTCTGTAATACAGCTCTTACAGTAACTGTGTCCACACTGGATGGTCACTGGATCCTTCAGGAGATTCACACACCGTGGACACGTGAACTCATCCTGAGAAAATCTGGCTTCTGCCATTTTACTGCATGAGAGAAACAAACACACAACAGCTCAACTACATTCGCACTTTCTTTTTCCCTTAAGTCATGTGTTTCCTGTTTCCTGGTTCTGTGTTTGAGGGACGTGTAAAACTGGCGTGTCTGCCAGTCTGTAAATCATGAAATGTCTACTAGATGTCAGTCTCAGACAAACACTCAAAATGCAAAATGCAAGTTACAGAAAAGCAGAACAACAGCCTTAAATACTACAGTAATACTGCATCCTAATTGTGACAGGATTACTATGTTATACCCTGAAAAGCAGGAAATATTAATATGAGACAAAACTCCAGTGTTCTCACTACTGAAACTGTATGCAGATTGATAAGACAAATTCTTGTAAAGCACATTTGTAAAAATGGTTCACTATCAACAGATAATAATCTAACTTGAAATGATCAAAACATTTCTCCTTGTAAATGAACATGCACTTTTTAAACTATTGTTCTTTATTCTATTACTTATTTTCTCGTATAAACATCATCGAACATTTTGAAATATATACGTATTTGTCTCACATCTATTTCTGCTATATCATTTCCATTGTTCTCCCATTATAAACATATCACAAAAAACAATATTAGAGTAAACACTCATTTACACATTAAACAAAAGTCTAACATGTTAACATACAATTTCCACATGCACATCTGGTGCTTTGCTGCACAAAATGGAGTCGCTACACTCCCTCTTACCAACCCTCTTTACTGTGCATCAATTATCTCATTCAAATGCATAAAACAGTTAAAATAGCCACTATAATCAGTGAAATATTATGCATTAACCCATTTTACACTTTATACAAAACATTAAGCCTCATACCTGAAAAAGGGGAAATATTAATATGAGACAAAACTCCAGCGGTGTTTTCTCTACTGAAACTTCATGCAGACTGATAAAACCCGCGAAAATCCCCCCTAGTGTATCATCAGGCAAAACTAATCAATCACCAACATACCTAAGTTTCACTAATAGATCACAGATCCACAAGAACCAATAGAAACTAACTTTCCATTTACATTATTTGAACAAAAATCATAAACTTTTTAACCATTTTATGAACTCTTTTTAAATCACATTCCTTCTTGGTTTATATTATGACATTTCTTAATTACGATTTTTGTCTATCACACACTCCGCTACAAAAATAAATGTTATCTCGACATTACCATTCTGTTTCAACACAAGTCTTTCAGTCCCTTTTGTGTTTCACACAAATTTTGTAACTGTTCAGCATTTTATCATCCATGTTCATGTCCACAACAGTCCATGATTGTCCTGAACTTGATAGTTCACTTTTTATATCAAAGCAACACTTTATGAAAAAGAACAGTCTATAATTATCTCAAAGTACAAAAATTTAAAGAAGCATGGAACAACAGTCCATCTTTTTTTTGGAGTTCAAGAGTCCAACAGCTTCTAGGGTTGGTTACCGAAACCCTGTGCCAATATGGCACCTATAAAGAAAGGAAAAGGAAAGGACGTGACGTGACGTGACGTGTACAAGTATGGTGTCCCATACTCAGAATTAGTGCTCTGCATTTAACCCATCCAAGTGCACACACACAGCAGTGAGTAGTAAACATACCAGGAGCCATGGGTAGCAATTTTTGCTGTGGCGCCTGAGGAGCAGTTGGGGTTCGATTCTTGCTCAAGGGTCTCACCCCAGTCATGGTATTGAGGGTGGAAGAGAGCACCTCCACCTACATTCCCTGCCAGTACAGAGACTTAAACCCATGACCTTTGGGTTACAAGTCCAACTCTCTAACCATTAGGCCACAACTGCCCCACTATATAACCGGTATGTACTAGAACCAAATCAGAACGCAGATTTAAGTGCCTTATTTCAGTGCCACTTAAATGCCTGAAAGATCGATTAAAATATTTGTACTGTGGTTCTCTGAAACGGAAGTAAGAAGCATCATTACCGGCACCACACATGAAAAATAATTTCCCGACTGAGAAAATGCATGTGAACAACTTAAAACTTAAAATGAGAACATCCGAGAAGCGTATAAATGCAGCAATTACACTTGATATGACAGCAGCAGGTAGCCTACCATTAGCTAGCTAAGCTAAGCTAAATACACTTAAATTAAAATTTCTTAAAGCTAAACTTCCCTTGTAATGACTTGCAATGAGAAGCATTTCTAAACTGGTTGGCCAACAAAAGAGAACATTATAAAGTTTTTACTCCACAACACCAGCTACCTTTTGTGATCTTATGTGGCGTCTTGTCACAGAATGAGGCAGAAAATTTGTTCTATACTGCAAAAAGGCAATGACGGTTAGCAATGGATTATAAATATACTTATTTATACTTATTATGAAAATACCAGAGATGGCTTGAGTAACACAGATAGACAACACAATTTGTCGCAGTCAAGTGTTATTGTCTTTGTTTTATCATTCAAAATGTTTATATCTCCTGTTTACTCTGTTACAACAATAGCAATACCTTTGTCCAAATTAGAGATTTCCTGGCGTGTCATCAGTTCTGTTACTGCTGTGATGCATATGTGGAGTTTCTGTGCGAGGGTGCCTTGTACCTTTTTAAAAGTATTGATTGGCACCAGTATCGTAAAAAACCATACACGATACACAACAAAAACGATACACAACCCTAACAGCTTCTCAAGACTACAGTGCATAAGGCAAATAGTCCATAGCATTATTAAAATTTCAAAGTTCAAAGACTGTTAAAGGTAGGGTAGGCAATTTCAGAAAGGATAACGATAGCAAGTTAGCTTTGAAAACAAGATCCCTACACCCTATTTGCACATAATCACTGTGCAAAGCCATGCTTCCTCCAAAACACATGAATGTGCTCAGGCAGACCAGAGACTAAACAGTGACACGATGCGAGACGGCATTGGAGGACAGTTGAATGCAACGATGTCAGATTACCTCATATCTTATTCACCGCTGAGAAAACATTACCGTACAGAGCGCATATTACAATAACAGTGCCTTTTATTCTCGATGGAATGCGCTGATGACGTACAATAGCTTGTGCGAACAGGGTGTGCAGAGGCAAATACATATTTTGACAGGCAGGCAGGGCAGCCTATTGTAATGTTCGGACCTAACATTTTGATTGGATGAACATTTATGGTCTTACGCCTTCCACAGATGATATAAATACATATAAACAAGTTTAGACCCCTAAACTTAGTGATTGCTATTGGGATGTGAAGAGACTTTCAACCAGCATAACAGAAAATGTTTTTGAACCAAATCACCTACCCTGCCTTTAAATGAGATATTCCTCAGACAAAACAGTCCATATTCCCTTTTTTCAACATTTGAAAGTTCAAGGAATGTCCAAAGCAGTATTCCTGAAACAAAACAATCCATCAGTTCTCCAGATGTTAGACTGTAAAAATGCAAATAAACCTTTGGTTTCACTTTAAGTTTACAGTCTCATTGCAAATTTAATGCCTGTTTCACACTGGAAGCGCACGCAGTGCGGAGGCGGTGCAGTAGCGGTGCAAATGCAGAGCGTGTGCAGCCTGCCCATTGTGCTTTCACAGCTGTATCGCGGCCTGTGTACTACGATACAGACGAGTATCGGCATTTCTGTTGTATTTCCCAGCATTCTCCTTCGAACACTGTGTGCCATCCCACATGAAAAAATACAATAGTAGGCCTAATTTATAGTAAATACTATACTGTTTTTGAACCATACAATAGTGAAGTGTATTATACTGTATATATTATAGTATTTACAACACTTTGTTAATGAATGCACAGCATACTGTAGTATTAACTATAGTGCTGATAACTGTAATAAAAACTGTAGTATACTTTAGTTTTTACTACAGTAAACTGTAGTGTATTGTAGTATAATATACCCTATAGTTGTAGAAAACTTAGTACAGTATTGGGTAAAGTAATTTGTTTATATTACAATGGTTGTTATATTACCACAGCAACTATAGAATTACCACAACAAATTAATTCAATTACTTTACTATAGTATGGTTCAAAAACTTTAAATTACTATAGTATTTTTTTCATGTGCTTTGATGTATGATTTGGCCAGCATACTCTGCTGCGATGTGACCGTGTCCCCCTCCCCTCTGTCCCACACACGTGTAAATAACATGCTGTATATAGGTAGTTTACATGATAAAAATTAATCTTAAAGTTAACAAATGCATCTAGTTTTATTAATTTAACAGACTTTTGAAGTTTGGGCAAAAACTCGTGGATGGGATGTGTTTTTGTGCATTTTATTTTTTCATATGGTGATTGTGAAACACGTAACACCTCACTTATATGATTTTGTGGTGAAATGTGTTATTTTTCATGTTAATCAGGTCAATTTTGATCAAGAACAATACACTGTAGCTTTAATTCAGCTCAAGCGGTGCAGCAAAAATAGACTCGGCGCTGAAACGATCGCGGCACTGCCGCTTCTGCTCTGCTCCTGCTCTGCGCTGCCGTGCTGCCTCTGCGTGCAGTGTGAATGCTCTAATCTGTTAACATGGGCGCCGGAAAAAATACGTGCTGCTTACGCGTGCGGTGTGAAACCGGACATACAGTTCATGGCACCTGATTGGTGGACTCCATACACAAAATGGAAATGATAACAGTATTGCTGAACAGGTGGCAATCATGTCGACAGTCCATGAGCAGACACATACGTTAAATTCTGTTGTGGTGATTGTCTGACATTATAAGTAGGTATAATCAACTTATCGTAGACGAGTACTCTTGGTGGGAGTCTTTCTTTCATAGGCAGCTGGTAAGTTTGCTCTTCTTGACCCTCTTGGTCACTTTTGTAAGGATCCACCCAGATTGGCCCAAAGACGGAATCCAATTGGTGGGCGAAGATATAATGCGTGTAGGTCTTTTACTTGTGCTTCAGCAAAGTTCACTTAATTTATCAGGATTTAGTTTCAATTTTAGTCTAGCTCCGTGTTCAATCTGACACCAGTTTCAAGTGATCATTAAATTTAGGCAATATTTCTAACTGAAAACTGATCACAAATATAAAGTGAAAGTGAAAAAGTAATAAAGTGAAATGTGGCCAAGTATGGTGACCCATACTCGGAATTTGTCCTCTGCATTTAATCCATCCAAGTGCACACACACAGTAGTGAACACACACCCGGAGCAGTGGGCAGCCATATTGCTGCAGCGCCCGGGGAGCAGTTGGGGGTTTGGTGCCTTGCTCAAGGGTCTCACCTCAGTCATGCTATTGAAGGTGGAAGAGAGTTCTGGTTATTCACTCCCCATACCTACAATCTCTGCCGGACCTGAGACTCTAAACCGCGACCTTCAGGTTACAAGTCCAATAATCTATTGCCCCAATAATCTATTGTTTATTAATTTAGATATTTGATTATTTTGGAAATACCATACTTTCAATTACTCGTTCATTAACGACCTGGTATACAAACTCTCCAGTACAAACTCTCCAGTTCTGGTCTTACTCAGAGGATACAGGGTGATTAAATACCTTTAAGTGGCTGCACCCTGCTAGCACATAACAAAAAGTGTAATTTTTCTGTGCAATCACGAAAACTGAAACTTGTTAAGTCAATGACAGTCAGAAAACAGAAGATCTCTAATGAAGAGCCCCCTGCTCCGCTCATTGGTACTTCGGTATGATCTATCCTGGACGCAGATTTGCAGAAATGCCAGACTACACTTTAATCTACTAGAAATAACGATTTAAGAAGAGATCAGAATAAATCAAATATAACATTTTATTTGTCAGGTAAAAATGTATCATGCCAATTACATATTTAAACAATTAGAAGCCAATTCAGAATTAAATTCCGTTCCAATTCAGATAAAAAACATAACATCAATTGCTTGAAGATGAATATAAGAGATGCATACCTGACAGCAGAGAGACACACAGATGCATGTGAGTTCTAGAGCAGAGCTCCAGATTCACATACGCTGGGGGGTTTTCTGGCTACAGAATCCTAAAGTAGTGTTTTGTCAGTTCGCTTATCAGAATCAGAATTAGCTTTACTGCCAGGTATGCTTGCACATACGAGGAATTTGTTTTAGTGACAGTAGCTCCACAGTGCGACAGAATGACAGCGACAGGACACAGAAAATAAAAAAATAATGTACAAATATACAAAATGGACAATATGCAAAATAGCACAAACACAATATACAAAATAGACAATTCAGTATGTACAGGTATGTTAGGTGCAAATTTGAAATGTAATAAGTATGTGTTAAATAAAAAATAAAAAGTATGATAGTGTTGTGTGTTTCATGTTTATTGTTAAGAGTTCAAATGTTCATGAGATGGATTGCCTGAGGGAAGAAACTGTTCCTATGTCTGGTCGTTCTGGTGCTCAGAGCTCTGTAGCGTCGACCAGACGGTAACAGTTCAAAGAGGGAGTGTGCTGGATATGAGGAATCCAGAGTGATTTTACCAGCCCTTTTGCTCACTCTGAATGAGTACAGTTCTTGTAGACTGGGGAGGGTTGTACCAATGATTCGCTCAGCAGTCCAGACTATTCTCTGTAGTCTTCTGAGGTCAGATTTGGTAGCTGAGCTGAACCAGACAGTTATAGAAGTGCAGAGGACTGATTCAATGATGGCAGAGTAGAACTGTTTCAGCAGCTCCTGTGGCAGGTTGAACTTCCTCAGCTGGCGAAGGAAGTACAA
>JAFVLL020040358.1:0-55000 GCA_021397915.2 Tor tambroides
CTTAATGTGGCCCCATAGGACCTGCTGAGAGAGAACCAGCATGAAGAGCACAAAAAATAGAAGCAGCGGTCAAAACCAGACCCATACATAGTCCACAACTCAGTACAGAGGTCAGTAACAGTAATGTAAGCCATCAACAACATATTGAAAGGACCAAGAACTACATTAGCAACAACAAAAACTGACTTTTAGTAAAGACAGTATTAAGGAAAGCTAATATTGTCTATTTTGGAAATGAGTGGTCTTTGTTCATGCAAAATTTGCTACACTGATGCAAAGGTGTCATGGAAGGTTGCCTGGATATTGAAAGAAGGTTGCTAAGAAATTCTGAGTGTTTTTAGAATGATGCTATGTGGTTGTAGGGTTTTCTGGGTTGTTGTGAGCCCACCCCCAAGTGTCTAAGATATTCTGGCCTCTAGAGGCCTTGGGTCCCTTCTTTAATGTAAGTGAAAGGGTATTTTTTCACCTATTGCTTGACTTTTAAGTCCACCGTATACTTCGGTCTTTGCGTGAACGCTAGGGTGTCTTTCTTCTGTGCATTAAGTTTCTTTGTTTGCATGCTATCACATGGAGTACACTTTGAAAGGCTATGTGTTCGACTGTATGCTAAGGCCGAGCTAAGTTTTGGACCGATTTATCCCCAAATTACTCCTCCCGACAATCTGAGAAAACATCTTGTCCAGGACCTTGGTCGGTTCCGATATTTAGCCAATTTTCAGACTGAATCTAAAGTCTCCCGATCAGCTCTCAGACACATTGGGGCCACCCCGATAATATCAAACATTATGGGGGTGGCCCCAGTGTGTCTGAGAGCTAATCAAGAGGATTTTAAATCAGAATGATTACGACTCTGATTAAATCAGTACTTTCACAGTAGCCAATGAAAGACAAGTCTATAAGGAGACAAGAGTTGAATGAGTGAAGTTTTGAAACAGCAACCGCAAAATAAGCTGCTGTACAGGTCTGTTGGACAATGGAGATGGAGGAATGGCTTGTGGAAGTATGACAACAACACGACTGCCTGTATAACGTACGCACCACAACTGTACGGACAAAGAGAAGAGCTTGGGAGAAATCGCTTCAGTTTTGAACATACCGGGTGAGTTTAGAAAGCTGTTAGCGCTACAAGCTAACGTGCTGATGGTGTTGCTAATCAATGGTAAACATTTTTGCCCTTGAAGTTAATGTTAGCTAGCATGCTACGTTAACAGATATTAAAATTGGCATATAAATCTCACCTCCAGTTCCCACTGAAGAACAGAGATCACGTGAGGTGCTCCTTCTGGCATGATAATCTTAATATCTTGTAGCGTGTGATAAGCCACAATTAATTTTGAGAGTTTTGAGAGATGACAATCTAAAGATTCTCTTTATGTGTGTGATGCAACCAGATTTTATCAAGAAGTTGAAGCACAAACTGGTGTGACATCATGTTGAACAAAATCCGGCCAAATAGTTTAAAGGAGTTTGAAACAGTGAACTATGGCATGAGTAAATGGAGACCTTTAAGGTCTTTAGATAGCTGTTTGCCGAGCCAGAGGATCGTGTCTTGAGGGCTGCATGCTTTACAGGTTAGCAGTTAGCATTGTAGGTCTGAGGATCTGCTGTCCATCAAAAGCTTTCCTACTGCTCAGGTCAACTGCAAGCAATCAGATTTGATCGTTCCAAATGCCTGGCTATACAGTAAGCGTGTGCTCAGCTACGTGCATGACCGATGCTATCTGGAAAGAGTTTTTATATTCTCTATAGGGCTCTAAACCACTGACAACAAGGTTTTTATGGTGTTTTCAGCTATAATTCTTCAATAAGACAATCCAGGGAGTGAAAAATGTGCTGGAACTAATTGAGTTTCAAGTCAAATTGCCTGTAATTAGCCACCTTGAGTCTGAGGCAGGCGGCCCGGAGGGTGGAAGGGCACCGGTACCTTTTCCACTACTGTGATTAGAGCTGCGAGCCTTTGCGTACACATACTCCACACACAGATGCCCAGTGCTGCTAAGGATCGGAGAGGATAACGGAATAAAGCTTCTCTACCTCTTGCATAAAGGAGCATTGATTCTTTCCACCTTATTTTTTTCCCTCTTCCCAGAACTGTTAGTCTTCCACATCCCACTTCCTCTGAGCATCCTCCAGGGCCCTGGCTGGGAGCTCTCTATACAGCAAAGCCTTATCCTGCCTGACTGTTGCACAGGAAGTTGTTTTTTGTCATTTATATATTTCCCCCAACACACACACACACACACACACACATACACACAACCAAAATAGTCTGGAACGCTACCTTACTCTATTAAAGTGTACAGTAAAGCGTCTATTCTTGCATCCTGGAAGTCAGACACACACCTGAAACAAGGCATTTATACGAACAGCTCAAATAACTAAACTAAAAATGAATTTAGCACATGTAACAACACTATAAGTCATACTATATCCTTATGAAAAGATTTGTTCACTACAAATATTGTCATGACAAACTTGCTTGACAAGACTGTCTTAGTGGTTTGGACATTAACTATTTCCTTTTCTGCTCCACAGAAGAAAGAAAGTCATTTATTTTAATTTTAGTTTTAAATGCGTTTTGTTATGTGTTTTGGTCATATATATATATATATATATATTAGTGCTGTCAATCGATTAAAAAAAATTAACTAATTAATCACACATTTTTCTAAAATTAATCGCAATTAATCGCAATTAATTCCACCTAACATTAAAGTTTTTAAATATACTTTTATATTGCAATAATTTCCCATTCAATCTTCAAATGTAAAATGTACAAACAACATAAAGACAGTATATTTTTAATATTTCTTTAATGGCATCTTTTTTTATGATTGAAGGCCAGCATCACTGATATCAATACTACTGATGTCTCTATAAAATAGTTTTTACCCTGAATATTTTCTAACTACTGATGTAGCCAGTCAGCATTACAGTATAAATTAGATCTATAAATTTTAACATTTATTAGACTTAACTTCTAATTTAAGTGAACTTAAAACAATCATCACATGAACCTATTATAATAAATTACATATTTAGCTACTTGTGCCCTTCAGCAGAAATATACAGAAAATGAATACTTATCAAACACTAAATTCTAAATTAAATATAGATGAACCCCTTAAAGCTATAAAAGTTATTGATTTCCTCTTTTTTTCTTTGGTTCTTGGATTAATAGACATCACAGCAGCTGGTTATTAGCTTATTTGCCTGCTATAGCTTTAAAAGTTGCTGCTGCTGAACGTGACGAGGATCTGACATGCGTCTTATTTTCTCACAACTCTCTTTACATTTTCTGACCCACTTCAGGTCTTAAAGTCTCTACTAATGAGCGGACGAGTTGAATCGGGTGTTTTAGATGAGGGAGACAGTGCTGGGGTGCGTCAGGACAGTTTTTAAAAACATTTCAGAGACATGTTCTTAAATGTGACGCATTTATAACATATTGCATGCATGCACGCACGCAGTTTTAAGGCAGCTTTAATTGCCTTTTTGGTAACTTCATGCCTTAACTGACGGGATTACTAGGACATTGCATGCATGTAGTTTCTTTCGCTGTTTGATATGAAATGTTTTGTGCGTGTATTTTAAGAGCGCGTGCTACGAGCATAGTAATTTTTCCGCGCTCGTTTGACTCGCGCCTGGCGCGGAGGCGAAGTTAGAGCGCGTCTGAAACGTCTCCCGTTTGACGTGGTCATAAAGACGTTCTGCATCTAAATAAACGCAATCATTTTCAAGAAAAAAGAGAGAGGCAACAGTTGCGAATGGGGTGGCCAACCCTAGCCCCGCCCCTGTGTTAATTGCGTTAAATATTTTTAACGCGTTAATCAGAAAAAATTAATTGCATGCGTTAACGCGCTAATTTTGACACCACTAATATATATATATATATATATATATATATATTATTATTTTTTTTTTTTAATAAAATTCTTAAATATACCTATACATTTATATGCTAAATATAGCATAAGGTTCTTTGCTATTAAGCTAACAAATGAGCATAATGATGACTATTCAGAATGGCTTTCCATCAAAAACTACCTTGGTCATCATCATTCTTTCTTGCTGATTTCACCAGTTCCATTCTGTGTGTAAAATGATGAGTACACCCAAGATTGCCTGAAAAATCCCAAACAAAACACTCATTGCTCTTCATAACTGATGACTCATCATAGCCATTTTGACATTTTTGAGCATCATCAGGGAGCGCTGCTTGTATGGTGTAGGGCGATGCTGTGATGGGTTTATGTCAGCATGATGACCTCTGGAGCTTGTGAATCACTTAGTGCTCACTACTCTTACACAGTCCATCAATGTAAGTACACGGAATTTTGGCATCTTTGGAATTCCGCTTCTGAAAGTGGGATCAGTTCGAAAAAAGAAAAAGAAAATCTGAAATTTTAGTCTCAAAAGAAAATTCAAGCATATATAATACAATAAATAAATAGAAAAGTAATGTGTTTACAAATAATAATTCATACGAAATCAAGATGATGTAAAAAAAAAACTTCTGGAAAGTATTCTGAAAGTATTCTAATATTCACTTTTTTTTCTTTCATTCTTTTGTTCATTTTCTTTTCTTTTGGTGAAATAACAGTTATTATAGCTACATTGGTGTATAAAAAATATATTCTTCCTTTAGTAAATTCAGAGGAGAATCTTTTTTTTCAGTTCTCTAATTTACTAAGTTCTGCTTCTGGGATCAGCTAGAAAAACATATCAGAATCTTGCTTTCTCAAGCACACATAATACAATAAATAAATAGAAAAGTAATGCGTTTAAAAAGTATTCTGTCTAATACTGTTTAATACATCCAGTATCCACATTCCTTTTTTCTTTCATTCTTTTGTTCATTTTCTTTTCTTTTGGTGAAATACAATGAATCAATACTGCAATCATTTCTATGACATTTAATGCTGTATCATAAATCTAATACTATGTATTGTATATCTGCGTATAGTTACACAGGCGTATAAAATTAAAACTAATAAAATATTCTTCCTTTAAATACAACTTTAAATATAACACCAGTATGTTGGCTTTCTCAAGCATATATAATACAATAAATAAATATAAATGTCATGTGTTTAAAAATAATTTCTATAAAACGATGAGGTGCAAAATATTCTTTTTTCCTCATATTATCTCTTTATTTCTATTTATTTATTTGCTGGTAAAATAAAATGAATCAATACAGCAATAATTTTTATTTAATGCTGTATTATAAATGTAATAATGTGTATTATATATATATATATATATATATATATATATATATTAGTGCTGTCAAACGATTAATCGCGATTAATCGCATCCAAAATAAACATTTTTGTTTACATAATATATGTGTGTATACTGTGTATATTTATTATGTATATATAAATATACACACGTGCATGTATATATTTCAGAAAAATATGTTTATATATTAAATATATTTATTTCTAATATCAATTATATGAATATAAATATAGACATGTAAATACATGTTAATATTTTAAAAATATATACATGCATGTGTGTGTATTTATATATACATAATAAATATACACAGAACGCACATATATTATGCAAACAAAAACTTTTATTTTGGATGCGATTAATCGCGATTAATCGTTTGACAGCACTATATATATATATATATATATATATATATGTATTGGTGCAAAACTATGTGTGTTCATTGGTGCATAAAAATGGAATATTCTTCCTTTCATGATTAAAAACCCCTCTAAACTACTTCTTTAAAAGTTTTGAATCTGCTTGGTTACTTTGGCGGTTTGGTTGAAATGACTGGAAAAGACATGAAAATGAGCTTTCTGATCAGTTCTAGACTGAGGTGTTGCGTGAGGACAAGCATCCCAAAACCAGGCGTCTCAAAGTGACACACCCTGCTAAATGCCCGGCGTTCAGAGACACAGAGCAAGTCCTTTCTCTGATCTGAATGAGCTAAAACGAGCTGAGGTTAAGTATAGGCTAGCTCACGAGGAACCATTAGGAGGAATGCACATCCCAGCAGAGGAACAACTCCTCTCGACATAATCGCCCCGAGCTGTAAATCCAGACCCGCATTTCTGCTGTCTGCAGCCACTTGCCTCACACGGCAATATATGGAAATATCATCATCAACACCAGCCCCCGTCCCAACAACTCTGTGCCAACGGCCTCACGTGAAAGTGCGCGTCCACTCGCTTCACAACGTGCATGTGTCCCGCTAAACAGGTAGGTTTTAAAAAGAAACGGCTCGGCAGTAAATCTCGTTCTGTTTTCCGAACGCAGGGACGCACCCAACGGCACGAGAAGAGCATAAATTCCAGGACGGAAAGAAGCGTTGGATTAAGTTTCCTTTCAAGCTCGGGGTCCTTGGCTTAGCAGTCTACCCTTTTGGCCTGAAAGCGAGACAGACAGCGAGTGAAAGAGGAGCCATGAGGCTTCCCCTGTGCGTGCCCCCCTCCTTCCACCCTGGGCGGCAGTAAATCAGGATGGCAGTTAGCTAGGAAGCAGCTGCTAATGATAGTTTTACTGGGGAGAGCAGGAAGTCATCTCCTGACCCCGCCTGCTGCTCCTGGTCTCCTGTGACTGTGACAAAAGGACAGTAAGTGGGCAAAAGCCAAGCGTCGGCACAGCCTGCTCTGAAAACGCCACAGGAAAGCTGCCTGCGCTGCTATCGCATCCACCATCTTCAAAAAACAAAGGCCCGTCTCTTCCACGGCAGCCTCGGCGGGGGAAAAATATCACAAGGACTCGGCCTTTTCTGGGACGCTTCGCACATACTCAAACCAAACCCGCAGACATGAAAGCTGAAGGGAAGAGGAAGTTACTAAATATTGCTTTCAAAAAGTGCGTGCCCATCTAGCGCCGAACTACACACACAGCCCATATGTTTGGGCGAAAATCATGAAACGTCAAGAACATGTCTGGGTCATAAGGTGAAAAAAACAAGATATCGTGGCCATATTCATTCCAACAACGCATAAAATAAAGATTACTGGAGCAAGAAAATACTATTTTAAGTCAAATCGTGGCCTGGTTGTACTAATTTTTCCCTCCATCTAGTTAAATTTTAAATTAAACTAAACTAACATGAGGGAACAAATTAGTATTTAACTAAAACAAAGGAACAAATAAAAAAGTAATAATAATAATAAAACCACGTAGCCACAAATTAATATATTTATTGTTTTCCTCTGCATGTCATGTGCAGGGCTCCATAATATTTTACTCAAAAGAAAGAAATAAGAAATTATATTTAGCTGAAAAAAGGAAGCACATTTTAGGACATTTGTTTTTTTTTAAATTTAATAACTTTGTCCTCAAATCTTATTCAAATATTCTCATTACTGTAATTGTGAAAAGAAATGTATTATATTAATTTGTTTTTATATTTCAAATGTGTTTTAAATTGTATTTGAATATATTTATATATTTAAAATGTTACTTAAATTATATTTATTGTTGAAGTATTTACCCATTATATTTGTATCTGTTGCACTCCCTTTAATATATGTTCAATCAATCAATGAATCAATCAATAAATATATTATGGTAAAACAGTAAAAACTGTTGAATTACTAAAATGAAAACCTAAATAGAATAACGGGAATTTCAAAAAATGTCTGGACACATTATAATAATAAAAATATGACGGACAAAATCAAATGTAATTTATAAAAATCCAAATATAATTAATTTTTTCTATTAATTTCGGGGTGATGTGGGAATTTTTGTTGTTTGTTTGTTTGTTTTTTATGGGATTCGTTCACTTGTATGTTGGAAAGTATATGTCAACGGTTGATAAAATAACGATGCATTAAATAATGGTAATAAAACAAAGGCTCTTACTGTGAACACATCATCATCCCCAAGTTCAGCCTCATTCTGGAGTGTTGAAGAGGAAGTTGTGGAACCTAAAATAAAACACACAAACAGGAGACATGAGCTGACAGACCTTTACATATCCTGTCAGTTGATGGTGGTATTTGAGGTTGGAGAAAGAAACTGACAAAGAGACAGTGACAGTGAAAGATTGATTGATGGATGAAACGCAAGTCTATCCAGATGTCCAGTGCATCACTGGCATCATATTACCAACATACGTCCTCTCTACCCTTCACATAGGTGCTTATACTTCATTTACAGTCCTGCAGCACATTTAAGACTATGAAATACGTATTTGCATTTGCTACTCTAAAAAACACAGTGCTTCCGAAATAGTAAATGTAGTGTACACTGTTATAAACATGCCTGTTTGATTTAAATATTTGTATTTTGTTGTGTTGGACAAGTAATGATATTTTGTTGTTTTTCTAGCTAATACAACAGTGTTCTTAGACTTTATACTGACACCTACTGGTGTGGATGCAGCATCACGTACACACCTTTCGGTTACTGACGCAATTGTGGACATACATATCGTACTTATTATGATTAATTTATTCCACAAACAAAAGTGTCTAACAACTAGAGCTGGGAACCGAATTTTATTGATTCCACTTCTTAGCGATCCCCAGTTTCGATTCCAATAAGGTATTAAAAAAAAGGAAATCAAACATTTAGATATCAAACATATTTACGCTGTCTTTCTGCAAAACATTTTATTGCAGCTGAATACCATGAACAAAACTCAACAGCCTACAAAACAAAAACCAGCAGCCTAAAGAACACTAAAGGCCATTGCACACTGAGTCCGAAATTTTCGCACGCGTTTTTCCGTTTTTTCGTATTCCCCATCCTTTCCTATCAAAATGCATGCAACGGACGCAGAAACGCAGAAAATCGAACCTGATCCGAATTTTTTTTGACGGACGAAAGTTTTGGAGGCAGTGTGCAAACATGATTGACACAACGTGAGGTCATATTTATTTTTTAATGTGCGAAAATTTCGGACGAAAATTTCGGACTCAGTGTGCAGAGACCTTTACACAAGAAATTTTGCCGATGGTTTTAACGAAAACATAACAGCAAAAATAAGCTAGACTAATATAGATTTCAAACATTATTAAAGACAAGTAAACAGTCAGTATTAAAATAAAAACAAATAAACAAATTAGCAATAACACAAATAAATACAACTAAACAAAGTTCAGGAACATAAAGTGAAATCAAATGTAATCAAATGTAAAATAACACTACATAGTTTTCTTTTTACAAATAAAATATAGAGTAACCCTTATTACGTTTTCCAGTCAAGATCAGTGAGATATTTCTTTTTCTTTTGTTCTTTGAGTAACATTAATGACAGACAGCAGCGGTATTATTAGGCTGCTGTCACTTTAAGACCTAATGCACAGAGCCAATATGTGACCCTGGACCACAAAACCAGTCTTAAGTCGCTGGGGTATATCAGTAGCAATAGCCAACAATACATTGTATGGGTCAAAACTATAAATTTTTCTTTTATGCCAAAAATCATTAGGATATTAAGTAAAGATCATGTTCCATGAAGATATTTTGTAAATTTCTTACCGTAAATATATCAAAACTTCATTTTTGATTAGTAACATGCATTGCTAAGAACTTCATTTGGACAACTTCAAAGGTGATTTTCACAATATTTTGATTTTTTTGCACCCTCAGATTCCAGATTTTCAAATAGTTGTAGCTCAGCCAAATATTGTCCTATCCTAACACACCATACATCAATGGAAAGCTTATTTACTCAGCTTTGATGATGTATAAATCTCAATTTCAAAAAATTGAGATTTAAGACTGGTTTTGTGATCCAGGGTCATATATACTGTTACATGTGCATTTTTTCTAAACTGTTTATGATAACTTAAAACAAAACTTTGTGTGTATTTGTCAGTTCAAGTGAAAAAGACGCAAAAGAAAACTGAACGCCGTGTTTGTGCACTATATGAAAGGCGGCTTTTTTTCTGTGCACACGCTTTGGATGTGTGTGCAGTACAGAAAACTATTTTGCGTCTTCTTGCACTTGAATGGTTTAAAATCATATTAAAGTGCACACACAAATTGATAAGCGGGGTCAAAATGTGTGTCTTATCGAATCCACGGTTCTTGGAATTTTGGAACCGGTTCTAAAGTAGAACCAGTTCTTCATACCCAACCCTACAAATAATAAGGGTGAAATTAAGTAAGTAGTTAGTCAGCAGGTCATGTGATCTCAAGATAGCTGTTACCATGAGGGTAGACCCCACTTAAATGACTAGAGTCTTCATCTTATTTGAGTGTGTAGAATTTTAAAGAAACTTTTTTGTGGAGTGAAAAGACGTATATATATGAAAATATCTATTGCACTTTTAAGCCTGAATACATGTGTTTTGTCTAAATCCAAAGTAGTGTTTTTTTTCTGGTTTATATGTTCTCACCCTCCGTTATGTCCTCCAAGGCTTTCCGCACACCTCTGTCAAAGGCACGGGCATCGGCGGGGCTCTGGAACGTCAGGCCGCATTTTTTGTTGTCGACCTTCCAGTGGTGAAAAGTGGGCGTGGCCTTGGTGTAGATCAGATCTTTCCTCACGAAACATTCCAAAATCACCTGCCAGCCAAAACAAGTGAGACATATCAGAGACGAGCCCACAGCCTGCCGCTGCTCTGCTCTGCTAGAGGGCACTGCCTGAGAAAAGTCTTGCAAATCACATAACAAATGGATTCGTAACCAGGTTTGTCTTGGAAAAGAACCCAGCATGCAAAACTCCCCGGGTTGTAAATCAGCTTGATTTCCTAAAAGCCCCTGGGGAGGAAGATTCGTGTGAATATTCATGCCACACCTGCTTGTCTTTGAGGCGCTCGCCGTGGATGAGGAAGTCGCTGCGGCCGGTCAGCTCAGCAGGCATCACCTTACAGACGCCCACCCTGCTGAGGCCCCCACCTTCCTGTGCCAGCCATCCCCCACTCGAGTCATCTCGGGTCATGACCACCGCTTTGACGCGCACAATGTAACTGTCACTGAGAGAGAGAGAGAGAAAGTTTAATTTTTGAGTGGGACATAATCCAAATTAGGGCTGGGCCATATTTCTAACATTTGCTATGTATCTGCAACAATTTTGCTGGTGATAAAACAATGCACTGTAAAAATCATGAACATTTTAATGCTATTTATTACCATAAAGTCTCTTAAAGACTAGTTTTAAGATGTTTTTCTCTTTTAAAGGAGTAGTTCACCCAAAAATGAAAATTCTGTGATCATGTACTCACCCTCAAGTTGTTGCAAACATGAATTTCTTTCAGCTGTTGAACACAAAATGAGACATTCTGAAGCATGTTGTTAAGCATTGGCGGAAGCCATTGACTTCCATAGTGTGGAAAAAAATACTATGGAAGTCAATGGCTACCAGCAATTGTTTGCTATCCAACATTCTTCAGAATATCTTCTTTTGTGTTCAACAAAAGGAAGAAACTCATACAGGTTTGGAACAAGTGGAAGGTGAGTAAATAATAACAGAATTTTCATTTTTGGGTGAACTACCCTTTTAATATTGTCTCTGATTTAAAGTTCAGTAGCAGATAAATAGTAAAGTAGTACACAATTTGTAAAATACTGTCTTTATGAACTGTTATGGTGGATTAAATATTCTTACTTATTCACAAATGAAAAACTGTCCTCAAAACTTAATTTTAGCTAGGTGCTTTACTTTATTTTATCTCTTATTGTGAAATATTTTTATAATTTAAAATAACTGTTGTCTCTTTTAAAATAATTTAAAAATGTAATTTATTCCTGTGAAGTCAAAGCTGAATTTACAGCATCATTACTCCGGTCTTCAGTGTCACATGATCCTTCAGAAATCATTCGAATATACTGATTTGATGCTCAAGAAATATTTATTATTATTATCAATGTTGAAAATATTTGTGACGCTTGATAATTTTGTGGATTTATTTATTTCTCTGGTTTCTTTGATGAGATTGAAAGTTAAGTCTTTAAAACAGAAATCTTTTGCAACATTATGAATTGTTTTATTTTTGATCAATTTAATGCTTTCTTGCTGAAAAAAAGTGTTAATTTCTTTCAAAAGTAAGCAAACTTTAAAAAAAACTTTCTGACCCTAAACGTTTGAATGGTAGTGTAACTTCAATAAATAAACTTTTTTTTTTTAATTTAATTACTGAAATACATTTTATTTCAATAAATAAAATATCATATTTTAGCCACACTGGCCAGCTGTACTCTAAATCCAGCTGTGTATTTTCCATTCATCTGCAGCTTTACACAGTGATGTCAGACATAGCAATGGGGAAATCAAGCATCAACACCTCAGGCCAAACAAGACGGCCTGTCAGTAAGAAACTCACAATATTCACAGTGTTACACATGGCCAGAGGACAAGAAAGCAAAATTAAAATCAATTTAAAAAAGTCATCCCTAGAGGCATCTGCACTCAGACTCGTCCAAAGCTCGAGCCAGGTTTACTTTCAAACTAACTCAACCGTTCTTCCTCTGTAATGCGGTGAAAGCCAGCAGTCAGCCTTATATGGTAACCTGAGCTGCCGTGTTCAATAATTAACCAGAGACGGAGAGCGGACGGGCGAGGACGTGAGGGCACGTCTCAAGACCAGAGAGCAACGAAATCAATAGCCTGAGCCAGAGGAAGGAAAGGGCCTCGTGTACGTGTGAACGCTCACACTCTACATTAAGCCCTAAAACTTCTGACTCACAAATAACCAGCAGGAAAGAAAAGTCACTTTTTAAGATCTCAGCAGTGAGATGAAGAGCAAATGAAAACTTCTTAGCTCTCAGACATGTCTCCTCTAGGATTTCAGAAGAGATCTCAACAATGTCTCAAACTGTGCTCAGACAGATCTGACTGGGAGAAACCACAACACTCAATATAGTAAAGGCCTATCAGTTAAAAGAGCCAATCAGTAAATGCAGCATTCTGTGTGCACATTATTTGGAAGCAAAATTATACCATTCTTTTTTTTTATCAGATAATGATTTGCCATGTTTTTGAAAAACAGACTTTCCCATTCAAATAGACAGGAGCTACAGCAAGACTACGGGTTAGACAAAAAAAACTGTGTGGCCACGATGGCCGCCAAGTGAACTGACTCGCCTTGAAGGAAATTTGGCTCAGATTTGCCAAGTCTGCAAAAAAAAAGTCCAAGTTTTCAGTATAAAATCAAACATTTCTTATTTAGTTCTTCGCAGACCAAATGATCTGTGAAATGCTTCCACATCCATAAATCTAAATTTACAAAAAAGAGGTTTATTCAATTGTATTATTTGTATACATATTTTAAACTAAAAATAAGACTACTTTTCTTTTTTTATGTCTTTATCAGAGATATGCTTAACAACATAATACTTGGCTTAGTTATACTGACATTTACACAGAAAAGAAGAATATTTGGCCTATACTTGTACTTAATCTTAATTGAGATATTTAAAGGGATAGTTCATCTAAGTCGGTGGTTCCCAAACCTGTATGAGTTTCTTTCTTCTGAATATGAAAGAGTATATATTGAAGAATGCTGGTAACCAAACAGTTGTTGGTACCCACTGACTAGTTTAGAAAAAATACAATGGAAGTCAATGGGTACCGTCAACAATTTGGTTATCAACATTTTTCAATATATGCCTTCAACTGAAGAAATTCATGCAGGTTTGGAACAAGAGGAGGGTGAGTAAATGATGACTTTTCGATTTAAACTGTTTGATTACTTTTTTTGGCTTCTTTTAGGCAGCACGTTTTACATACTGATAAACTTACATGTTAAAATTTATAAAAAACAAGTAAGTTAAGAGTAAATGGTACATGGGTGGAACTGAATTGGATCTTTTTTTGCACACAGCTCTATTAACCTACACAGAAACTGATAAACATTTGACTGATTTTACTGACAATTCTACCACAGTCTAAGTAAACAATAAGTATGATTGTTCAGTTCAACCAAAGAAATCTTACAACTTTTGAACAAGCAGCTTACTGAAAGCATAATATACAGATCACTTGTATTAGATCATAGTTATAAAACTTAGATGTAAAGTAGTTGTGTACTCAAAGTCTATCATTGTTACACTTAAAGTACACTTAAAAGTATACTTTTATCAACCAAAATGTGGGCCAGTTTAGTCACAATAAGTATAGGAATACTTAAAAGTATATTAAAATGACCGTGATTTTAACAGTAAAAAACTGTGAAAATGCTACAGTAAAAACCTGTTAAATGGTTAACGGTAAGTTTCTGTAAAATTTACTGGGAAAAACCGTAAACTGACGTTCCCAGAATTCCCTGCGTTGCATTTCAAATTTGGTTTGAATTTGATGTTTTTTCTTTGAAATAACTATGTTTCTTCTTAGTTTTTTTCTTATCAGTTATGTTTATTAGGGTTGTATGTTACATCTAGTGTTGTTAAATTAATGTTTATTGCATATTTCAGTTTAATGAGTCTCACCATGATGGTGTTTAGTGTTTGTGTGAATGACACTGTGCACCTTCTTTATATGTTATTATTTAAAAGCTGCTTGTGATGGGCTTTGGTTCATCATGTGATTTTCTCATCACCAGCTGCTGTTGGTGGTTATCAGTGCATTTCAAAGGTACAAAACAGATTTCAGTACTTCCATAGGTTGGTATATCAGTTAATGAAATTACGGTATTTAACTGTAAATTTAAGTTAAAACCTAAAATGTTGTGACCGTATTTTTTACAGTTGAATTCCAGCAACCACAGCTGCCGGTTTTTTACCGTAAATTTTACAGATTTTTTTTTTTACAGTGTACTAGAACACTGATTTTAATATACTTACATAAAGTAAACTTAAAACAATATTTTAGATTATTTAAAACTTAAAATACTTTAACTGTAAGACAACCAATTAAATCATTTGTTTCTATTTTTATGACTGAGTCTAAGAAAAAGCTAATGTTTAAATGAAACATCCTGAAACTAGAGCAACCTTTAAGCAATAAAATGCTCCTCTGGGTTGTTTTGGAAAGCGCCTAGACCAATCCAAGCAGATTCTGTCTAATGAAAGAGAATACGACATGATCTACAAAACACAGAGCCATGGCATAGACCGCAGCAGCCATATGAGCGGGTATTACCATCATCCATTTGTAATTATTATACACAGCGACTGGCCCAGGGCCTACGTAGATGTGGCTCCTCTAGTGGAAAGAAATAGAGAAATGCTGTCTGTGGGATTAGAATTAATGAGGGAGAAAGTCCTGTGGGAGCAGCACCGTCTAATGTACTTACACTAAGAGAGCCAGGCCAGGGGACTGTCTCTATGCCAGAGTCATTCAGTATCAGCGGCTAATTAAAATCAAATCAAATGTAACTCCTAATAAAACTAGGTGTTTTTCATAATTGAACAAGCAGAGGATGATTCCTCTCTAAGCTGCAGCTGTCGGTGCGATTCACACCACACGTCCTTCATGTCCCGTCGGGTGTCTGGGGTGCTGGGGACCAAAAGGTGTCAAACTATACCTGAACAGACACATGGAGATTTTGTCCGATCAAAGCACACAGGGTGCGGATATGATATAGATTTGTGGTAGATCTTTCAAAAACTTGTCAAGGTCATATTTCACCTCAAAACCATAATAAAAATGTATGTATAATGTAACAGCATTATTTTAGTATTATTTAAATACTATAGCATTTAATATTTAAATCAATATTTTAAATAAGATTTTTAAATGAAACTTCTATTCTTATATTTTCAGTTTTCATTAAATTTTATATTTTCATTTTCATCTAAATTTTAGTTTAGATTTTTCATCTAATCCATATTTTATTTTATTTTCTATTTTTAGATTTAGTTACAGTATTAACACTGATATATCATATCAAATTAATATTTTTTTTAATGACAATTAAACACATTTTTCCTTATTGTTGTAAAGTAAAGAAATAATTTTTTAACTGGTAAGTATTTCTATATAACCATGGTTATATTGATGCAATTCTCATTTAAATGTAATATATATATCTATATATATATATATATATATATATATACAATACATATACAATAAAATTATAATATACATTAGTTATTTTATTGGGGGGATTAATTGACAATAATAATGAAATTGTAGTGGTCCTAAAAAAATAACATTTTTATTTTAGGCAACATAAAATTTATATAATTCTGTGGGTGAAATTAGATCTAGAAATGTATAGCAAAAAAACAAAACAAAGCAATAAAAATACTACTAAATTATATCTTTTGCACAATATTTAATGATATTATGCAATAAATAATTAAAACCAACAAATAATTAAAACCAGAAAAAAACAATAAACCAATAAATAATTAAAACCAGAAAACAAATGATTATTAATCATTTACAGGGCTGGTGGTTTTAGAGCAAACATAAAGGAAAACTATCATGTCTGTTATGCCAAAATGTCCAATATCAGTCAGTTACTCGACTGGTGCATATATATTGATTAAAAGCATTGCTAATATTACCGATAAGCTCTCTCACGACAGATCTAAAAGAGGACGCATGATAAAACCTGGATGTTAAACGCAGAAAGGCGAGTGAAAATGTCACTGAAGTATGTGTGAGTGTTTATGTCTGTGTGTGTGAGAGAGTGAGTCATTCTATCCATCTGTGATGTGGAAATTTACAAAAAAACAGCCCTTTTTTCCTCATTTTCCCTCATACAGTTTAAAAGATCGCACCCCTTTACACTCCGGAGGGCACGACAGGGTGAATGGGTGAGATATATATTAGAAACGTAAAGCGCAAATAGGACTGATTGTCAGTCTGAACATTTTATGCAAAAAGCTACTGAAATTTTCTCTTTCATTTCTAACACGCTCTTATTATAGTCAGTGAATGTAATGAGGAAACGTGTGATTAAAATTAGAGATAGCTGTTTCCTTCCTGTGTGATGTCATTGTTGCTTCCTGTTGTTTAGCTCCTTTGTCCTTCCAAGGACACTAGACATTTAAAACAGGAGACTTGCTTTTTTTACTCACATCTTTGGCATTTTAACTCATCAGCATATTTTAGAATTCTTTGCATTACATATTCTTTATGATATTTGATGCAGACAGAGACATCAAAATCATGCTACGATATACTGAACAAAATCTGAGAACAACAAAATATTCTTGTGCCGTTTGAGCAATGGATTTCCATGATATTTTCCAGTCGTTCATGATCACTGTATCTTTCTATAGAGGCAGATTTTCAAACTTTAGAATAAAATGTAAAACAAAACTTTCAGTCTGTTCCTCACACAAAGTTTCTGCATGGCTTCAGAAGTGTTTTAGGTCTTTCTTGGAGATTGACAGATATGATCACTCTGAGTGTTGTCTAACAGAAAATATTAGTAAAAACTGTAAAAAAAAAAAGATTGTGATTTTAATGGTAAAAAAACTGTGAAAATGCTACAGTAAAAACCTGTTAAATGGTTAACGGCAAGTTTCTGTAAAATTTACAGGGAAAAACCGTAAACTGATGTTCCCAGAATTCCCTGCGTTGCATTTCAAATTTTGTTTGAATTTGATGTTTTTTCTTAGTTTTTTCTTATCAGTCATGTTTATTAGGGTTGTATGTTACATGTTGTTAAATTAATGTTTATTGCATATTTCAGTTTCATGAGTCTCACCATGATGGTGTTTAGTGCTTGTGTGAATGACACTGTGCACCTTCTATATATGTTATTATTTAAAAGCTGCTTGGGATGGGCTTTGGTTCATCATGTGACTTTCTCATCACCACCTGCATTTGGTGGTTATCAGTGCATTTCAAAGGTACAAAACAGATTTCAGTACTTCAATAGGTTGGCATATTAACATTATATCAGTTAATGAAATTACGGTATTTAACTGTAAATTTAAGTTAAAACCGTAAAACCTAAAATGTTGTTACGTATTTCTTACGGTAGAACTCCGGCAACCACAGCTGTCGATTTTTTACCGTAAATTTTACTGATTTTTTTTTTTTACAGTGTACTACTTTTGTTTTCCACAGAAAAATAACAGCATACTGGTTTGAGCAACTCCCAATTCCAATTCACTGCAGTTTCCAGTTAAAATAAACACTAGTGGCAGTAAAACACCTACAACTTTTATTCCTTTTCACACATATTATTAATACAAGGGCAGATTATTGATTAATAAAGACATATTTTTGTTCAGTTCCACGATAATGTTGTGACCTCAGGTTGTATGATTTGTACACTAATACATTTTGACATTTGCATCACATAAGCAGGTCTATATGTATGAAGTAAACTTGCTCTGTAGCTCACCTGGTAAAGCACTGCAATAGTCCCATGAAATAAGAGCTCAAAGACTCGTAGAAGCAAGCTAAAATGGCATAGTTGTGTTTTTATCTCACATTTGCTTTTGTTAACACTATCGGTTAGATTTGGAGAAGCTGGTACATTATTTTCAAATGCAATTAACCTTTTAGCGCCACTCACTGGACATTTCTTTTCAGAACTGCTTCATGCTCATCTGTTTCATATAAAACTGAATGCGCTTTTAGCATAACTCACTAGATATTTCACTTAGAAAGTGTCGAAGAAACATCATAACATCATTTTGCAGAAATGCGGCCACAGGCACGTTTTTCCACAGAGCCAGGGTTGGGTTTGGAACAACATGAGGGTGAATAAATGATAACAGAATTTTATTTTCATTTTGGATGAATTATGTAATCAGATTGTTTTTTGTCTACACAAGTACTACCAAAGAGCAAATAGTCAAAGAAACCAACTAAACTACAAAAAAAAAAAAACAGTCACTATTAAAAACTCCCTGACATTTCCCTGGTCGATGAAACCCAAAATATAACCCACATGATTCAAACATATCCATACATATATTTCACTCCATTCATGTTACGCAGTTGCTTTTACCAGTGATATGATCGTTAGCTGGTCATCTTTTCCAAGTAAATAACTGAGAATATTTAGCATGTCTCTTTAGCATGCTGGGACATCTACCATCTGGCTTTCTCGGGGGAAAAAATAGGGTCATAGAATTACAGGCATTTAATAGACACAATGTGAAGCATGTGCGTACACACATATACAAACACACACACAACAGAATGTACGAAGGCGGCGAAAGCCACGACTCCCTCTGCTCGCTGCCATCCCAGGCTGGAAGATGTCTCAGTGCGGCCTCTCTCCCATCTGTGCGACAGTGGGAGTCAGGCCAGCGTCACACCCCGCCGTAAGCGGCCAAGAACCCACACAGGTGACACTCCATCAACCTGAGCACAACCATCTTCCTTGTTGCATCTCCATTCAACTGCGTCACACGTGTTCATTCAATTGTTATGGTCTTTTAGAAGGAATCATAATGGAAACAACCCCCATCTACTTTCATTGTGCACTCAACCATGACAACAAGTGTCTGACTTGTATTTACTAATAACAATAAAGACTATTTTTTTGGGAGTGAGAATGTGTGGCAAAACTCTGAAGGTAGTATGGCTAAATAAAGGTAATGTTTCAAATCTGGTCCAACAGTTGCACTGATTTGCATTGTTAGACCCTATTTAGGGCAAATCTAACTCCCCTGTTTTCAAAGATTTTCAGTCAAAAATGTCTAAATAGTTAGTTCACTCAAAAATTGAAACTGACATAATTTACTTGCCCTCAAGTTGTTTCAATTAAGACTTTCATTCATCTTTGCTGCAGGTATATTTAATGAAACCTGAAAGATTTCTGTCTCTCCACTGAAAGTCCATGCAACCAAAACTTGTATTGATCAATATTTACATTTGAATAAAAACCTACATTAAACGTGTTTATCATATAAAGAGATCATGTCCCTTCAGAAGACTGCTTGATTCATATGGGTAATATTTTTTATTAACTTTATGAAGCATCAAAGTTTTGACTGCATAGACTTTCAGTGGATGGACAGAAATCTCATTTCATTATATGACTTCTTAAAACTTAGATTATAGATGGACCACTTTTATGATACTTTCATGGTGCTTGACAGCCACTGGTCACTGTGTGCTTTCACTGTATGGAAATGAGCGTTCAGCGTTTCTCTAAAGAAAGACATTTACACAGCAACATGAAAGTGAGCAAATGATGACAGAATTTGAATTTTGAAGTGAACCAACACTTTAAATGAACATTTAATATAACACATTTTCTTACACTGATTTTATTTAACCTCCCAAGGAGATTTTAGAAGATTCCCTGTGGTTTCCAAACAATGACACATTCTCCATTGCTTCAGTAAACAGTTAGACTTTCCCCAAACTCACTAGTATTACGGTCAGTCCAGTCAGGCACTTCAAACAAAGTTTGAGCAGGTTCCACGGAAATTACACACTTCACCTTAAAATGGAAGTGAGAAAAGTACAAACCATAAATTACCTTGACACAAAACAACAATGTATTTCCAAACTAGCCATATTAAAAGGTCATAGAGAACCACTGGGACTCTTTAGGTGCCATCTGAGAGCCAGCAGAAAACCCACTCAGGGTTTCCTCAAAGATAAAGACCTACAAGTTCCAGTTTGCAGAAGTAACAAGGACAAAACTTTCAGCAGAATCACTGAATGGGTATTTTGGTGTACGTGCAGGTTGGCAGGCCATGGAGGAACTGGGGTGAAGTCAGGAGAGAGTGACGGATAGACAGATGTCTCACCATAGTTTAGTCTATTTGATTATCATCAGGGGGCACCGGCAGCATCACAATAGGGCACAATGGTTTCCACACAATGTGGAATTGTCCACGTTCTCAAGGCTTTAAATGATATGTTGCCACCTCTTCCCAGAGTCTCAATGAGATCAACAATGGACGACTCTGAGAATTATAACAGCATGGCTCCAAATGAATTCAATCTGCAATCTTCTCCTGTGCGGCCAAATATAGGGTCATATCTTCATGACATGCTGGAAACATAACTCCCAAATAATTTCAATCAAAACAGCAAATATTAGGCTAATTATTATTATTATTTATTCAAAACACACAACTGAACATGATGGAGGGTACTAGCCCTCTATTAAGCTTGTACCACTGAGAATGTTAAGATCACTGCTTCCTTCCCTTCTTATAACAATTTACCTAAGAAGTAGTTAAAACAGGTCAAATAAATGAAAGAAATCATTATGCTACAATTACACAATTTGTGTGTTTGATTCTGGCTATTACAAAGGCCTGCTGGAATTTAACCATTTATCTACTGCACATTTAAAGACTGAACACCATAAACACAGCTTTTTGTCAGCCGTTGTCAATGAGTGCACATCTATATTAATGTGTAAACATGCTACATTTTTGGCTAACTCTAAACAGTGTATGGTGAATAACATCACCTGGTGGAAGAATAGCTTATTTCCATAATTATTATTATTGTTGATTTAATTTACTATATTAATAAATTCATAAAACTACTTATTGAATGTTGGTGTCTCTTAGCATATTGTTTCCATAAAAGCAATAAGTCACCCAATTAAAGGGATAGTCACCCAAAAATTAAAAGTTGCAGTTAATTTACTCACCCTTAGGCCATCCGAACAGTAAAGAAGATTTTTAGCTAACATCATGGTCCTTGGTGATTCATAAAATGCATTTCACATCTTCATTATTGGATGCTATAATCATATAATTGCATATTCATTACAGTATTGCATGATTAATGTACTGGGGAATCAGTTATTTGAACCAGTTAATCGAAACAAACTGTCCAAAAGAATCAGTTTGCGGAAAATCATCTGACTTCCCTGTTTGTCTGAGGCTCTGGATTACAGGTAATAATGTTAAATAATGTTCATTTTCTTGCACAGACCCATCGTTTCGCTTCATAACACATCAATATATCGCCAGGAGCCATGGGTATTAATTTTGTGTTCCCTGATATAATATTTTTTGACTCTCAAGTGCCAGTATCCGCTGTCTTGCATTTTATGAATCACAAAGGACCACGTTTTCAGCCAAACATCTTACTGATCTACTCGAGAAAAAAAGTCTCTTAGATCTCGGATGGCCTGAGGGTGAGCAAATTAACAACAAATTTTATTTTTCAGCATTTTTGTGTCAACCATCCCTTTAAGGACACGTGTTACCGTGATTTTACCAGCACTGTACTCCTTACCCATGGCAAAAATCACACACGCACTGGTTAATGATTTGATACTGAACAGCCAAAATCTCTTATGCTAATCTGATTCATAAATCGAACATTTATGACTGAAGCTAGGTGTGTGAGACAAAAACCGATTCACAGGCACATCACGATTCTCTTTCAAATGATTCTGAATCGATTTACAAAAAAAATAAACCTGCAATTTTAAATGAACTGTTAATACTTCTGTGCATTGGAAAGCTTAGGATAAAATATTACAGGTCCAAACAAGCGTCATGCAATGTACAATTCTGCAAAAATGCTACAACATCATTATAAAGAAAATCAACAACAACTCAGTCCACATGACTCACAAGTTGATCATGCTTATGCACATCATAAACAATGACCAAGTTTAAGGTGTCTCATATATGCGGCATATCATTTACATAGAGTGCAAGCGGCCTATGATTTTATTAAAGCTGTTTATTCTATTCCTATCAGGCCAGTCAGCGCAGAAATATTTCATACTAAATTTTTACACGGATTTGCACCCCTGCTG
Organism: Tor tambroides; assembly: GCA_021397915.2. Taxonomy (NCBI): domain Eukaryota; kingdom Metazoa; phylum Chordata; class Actinopteri; order Cypriniformes; family Cyprinidae; genus Tor; species Tor tambroides. Next base: position 22,545 of record JAFVLL020040358.1, read on the forward strand.
AAAAATTGAGATGCACTGAGCATCATTTTGGAATCAGACTACAACCAAAACCGAACCGTCGCCACATGGACCTCACTACCGCCACCTTTGCCGTTCAAAACAGCACCTTGTGTTTTTACGGACCTGCAAGGAATGAAACAGCAGCACAAACGCAGAGCAAAAGGCCACTTGACAACAGAACAATCCGGAAAAACCTGCCTGGACCGGGCTTACCGGCTGCTCTCCGTCATCTCTGCGTATCTAGCGGCAGCGCTCACGGCATCGGCGGGGCGAGCGTCTCCCGGGCGCGCTCAGAAGGACGGAGAACGAGCATGTCTGCGTCCAGAAAGCAGGGAGAAAGCTCCAGCCTCCTCTTCACACACTGTATGATTCAGTCTCCTTGACAAACACTCAGAGTGCTGGAGTATGAGTCATCCGCAAGCAGCCATTTCTGCCTTGAGCCGGCGGCCTACAGCACAGCTTTCCCTCTCTCTCTCTCTCTTTCTCTCACGGTCTAACGTGCAGAGAATATAATCTCCAAGCGGCGTAAGCTCCAACTCGCCTACACCTCCAGCTAAAGCTATACGACCAACAACACCCACACATGCACAGGGTGTGGGCTCAACCGAACATGAACCAGTGCAGATAGTTACTGTGCCCCTCTACATCAAACAACACACCTACACGCATGCCGAGAGCTGACTATACGCTGTGTAAACACCTACATCTTAACCATCAATCATTGGTGCGAAAAGGAAAGCTGGTCCTGAACGCTGTTGGAGGGTGTAGCATTGTTCAATCTTATGTAGGAGATGAACAAAAGAGAGCCGTCAATGGAGAAAGATGCTTTTTGAAGTCAGATGGTGCAGTTGTGGCATTTACTAAGAGGGGTTAACAAGCTGAACCTTGACCCACTGGATTCTCCATTGGAGGCCGTTCAAATCAGCCATCTTTTATGATTGAACATTGAACATACGCAATATATATATATTGAAAAGTCATGTACAGTTGAATGAAGGCTATTTAGATGGATGGGATAGTTCACCTAAAATGACAATATTGTTATCATTTACTCACCAAAACATTCTTCAAAATATCTTTTTTCCAAAGATACAATGTGATACATTTAGAAAGTTCAAAATGTTCAAAAGAACATATTTTACTCGAAACACAACACTTTAGCACTTTTAATCAAATTAATGTGCCCTTGCTGAAAAAAAACCATCTTGCTGACTCCAGACTTTTGAACAGCAGTGTATGGAGATGGAGGCCCTGCTCACCTGGATAAAATTAATATGATATATATTTGCTAATTTTGGAAAGATAAATACACTTAAAAGTGCTTTTCTGCTCTTAAAATGAAGCAAAAAATAAATAAATAAATAAAAATCAAAAACAATATTTTCAGCTGATCTGAAACAACAAGCAATTTAATAAAAAGATGATAACAGATGCATATGGAATCTCACATATGAAATGAAATGACTTGGTTCCACTGAAAGAACGCTGCACTCCAACCAGTTTTGCCAGGTACTGTATATTGTCCTCTGGTGTTATTTTATCAACATTTAACATACTTTAGATGCTGGAACAGTTAAAACTACAGATCATATTTCATATTTCTGATATATGCGGTCAGCATCATATACTGGTGTGGAAAAACAATTAAAATAGGCCTATTAATGTTCAGATATATGATTTCACATCTTATCTTGTTGCTGCATTTCTTGTATTTACAGCACTTTTTTCATTTTTTTTAATGATTATGGTAACCAGAATTTGCTTTTCGCCAACATTACACCAGTATATGAAAGTTGTATCTATACTGTATCTATATGGATGGTAATTTTCTTTTAAAGCATTTGTAATTCTGAATTGTTTCCAAATGTTAAAAGTTTTATTGTAACACTTGATTGACACCTTAGATGCTGGACCTTTTCTGCTGCCTGGGCCACATTGCTTTTTGTAAAACCATTTGCCATGACTGGTGCATCATTACTTCATTTTATTGATGCTGATTTATTATTACAAATCTACTTATATGTATATTCTAACCTTAAGCGACATATGAAATCAAACTGGTTCATTGCTCTACATGTCAGCCAGACTGTCACTTCTTGTCTAAATGGGCAGTTCTTGACCAAAATAAGCAATGTGGACTAGACTTTATGCCATAAGCTTGGCTATATGAGAAAACTATAAAACCGTCTTGAATAACCAGATAATATAAAGCGTAACAGACTTTGTCATTGCATGCTGATGCATCCAGGACAACCGTAAAGAACTGTCCATTGCATTATAGTTCTACTACGATGCAATTTGGTGCCTGCATTTTTTTCTTCGCAACTTTTTCAATGTAAAGAGGGAAAAAAAAAATTTGCAGGCACCAAATTTCATCATAGTTGTACAAGAGCAGAATGTGGACAGGAATACAGGCCGCCCTCGCTATCCAGTCCAGTGGTGCAGCGGACATTCAGTAGACATGTGAACACATGACATTTATTACATGAGTGTTGCAACACTCAGTGCAGTCAGTAGAGCTCTCACCCTCTCTCTTTCTCTCTCTCTAGGGCAAACACGTGAATTCTGGGGGATGGGACACAATCATGTAGCCACTCTATCAGCTACAGTGAGCTGTGCTTTGCTCTGCTTATGAATATCTTCCAGCTCAAACTTACAGGAAAATATGATAAAATAAGAAGAACCAAAAGTGTTTACCTGAAATTATGTATGGTTATTCAAGCAATAAGCCACTCCAGGCGGTGCATTAAAGTGATTTTAGCAGGTGTGAGAGGTATATAAGTCCTACCTTATGTGGCTTATTGCATTTATAAAAGACACCAAAGTTCAATAAATGGTTTAAGAGAGCATGAATCAAAATTGACCTTATTTACTTGCTCAAAAAAGGTTTCTGCTCTTATTTAGACATAGAAGTTTACACATCTCTGACAGCATTTGACACTAAAGAGAAAATATGAAGATGTGCCTGGTTTGACATTATTGACTCCCAACAGAATTGGTATGAATAACGTGAATGGGATTTGAAAACTGAGTGCAAGTGATTTTAATGACTTCAATTTAAGTCTGTTCCTCACACAAAGAGCTCAGTGTCATTTTGTTCAAACATTGTATGCGTTCTCCATGCATACTCTGGGTATTTTATAGTAAGACACAGGCACCGCAAGGCACACACATAAAAAGAAAGAAAGAAAGAAAAAAAAAAGCAATTCTATAAATGTGGGGCAGAGTGGTTTCCGCCCCTTTTGGCAGGTGGGTTAAACAGTTGTACCAAACCTGATAAGGGCAGACTGTTACTTCCTAAGATAAGGTCTGTGTAACCCTGCCTGGCCCTACTTACAGCCATCTACAAAAGAGAGGGAAGAGGAAACAAGACTCTCTTTTTTAAAGCATGTCTATTTTGTACACCTCAGGCATTACAATGAAGGAATTTTAATCTTGAAAAGGCTATTAAATGAGGGAGTTTTGTGCAAATTCTGTGCATGTGTCACTGAAATTGCATGCTTAAATTATTATTATTATTGCTAATGTAAATATCTAATAAGCTCAAGATGCTTATCTCACCCATAGATTCATGACTGCTCCATTGTCCTAAACTGTTTTGATGCATGTATCAAAAGCAGAACTACTACCAATTTGACATGCCGTCTCATGGCGAGAAATGCTAAAAAAACAGCTGTAACAAACTACTTTTCAAATGTTTGGGGTCAGTATTTTTTATTCATTTAATTTTATTTTTTTTTTAATTAAATTAATCCTTTTATTCAGCAAGGATGCATTAAATTGATTAAAAGTGACAGTAAAGACTTTTATAATGTTACAAAAGATTTCAATTTCCAATAAATGCTGTCCTTTTGAACTTTCTATGCAGAAAAAAAATGCAAACATACTAAGCAGCACAACTGTTTTCAACATTGGTAGTAGTTAAGACAATCAGCATATTAGAATGATTTCTGAAGGATCATGTGACACTAAAGACTGAAGTAACAGCTGCTGAAAATTTAGACCATTAATGGCAGCGTCAAGTGGTATAACCATCAAGAATGTGGCATAAACCAAGAAGAAAAAAAAAAAACTTTTAATGTAGTGACATCCATAATCACTGCTTTTAAACATTTTAAATCAAAATTTTTAAGCTATTTTTTTTTTTTTACAAATATCATTAATTTCTACATCTAATGGTTATCCCATCTGACAACCTGATAAAAAGTGATATTTATATAAGCGAATTAAAAGATTGCTATAGAGATTATATGGCGGTTTTCAGTGTGAAATTTCTGAATAACATTTGCAATGTATTTTTGAATAAATGAATAGATACTGACACAAAAACACACCTAAACATATGGTTACAAGCAGTGCTATTCAGCCACAGATCTTAGTGTCATATCAACTACATCCTCAACCTGAGACGGGGGAAAACCAAGCCTGAAGGCCAGAAAGGACACAAAGAGCGCTAAATAATGGTGGCAAGTAATACCAAAGCTATTGTTCATGTCCAGGTGTCCTGTTGCATTTGATATTCAATTCGACTTGAATCCTGATTTAGGGATAACAAACGGTTGGGACTAAGACTGGACTCTGACATTTGGCCGCTGCTATCTGCCGTCTTGGGAACACGTTGGCAAAAGTCTCCTCGTTATCCGTCGGTTTATTTCTGAAAGCCTGGTCACTGGGCCGTGGAAACGCACTGAATAAAAGGACTTGTGCAGTTGACTGGACTTCCAGTGGCCACATGCGCATTTCCATATGAGAGCAGTGAAATTCACAAGACCTCATTTGGCTCTGCAATGCTTTTGGGGTGGAGGGGAGGGCTGATTGAATGAAAAAGAACAACAGGTTCAATAAAGCGCAGATAATGGCTTCCTGTCTGGGCCGTGACAGAAGAGCTATCTGTGTTCCCTTCTCAGCAGGACCACAGAGGGGTGAGAAGTTGACAACGCTTTCATTCTCCTGAGGACTGGGAGCTATGTTTGGACAGGCCGCTTTACAACGGCAGAGTGGCCTTCACAAATAAACCATCACATTTTACTACTTGGCTTGACCAAGAAAACATTTAAGGAAACAATCAAATAAAAAATTAACAGCCTGGAAGATTGGGCAGGAGCATTTGGCCCTTGTGTCTTTTCCACAGGATGTGAAACACATTCATAAGAAGCGCTGGACGTCTGATAACGGGGAATAAGAAAAGCACTTCTTGAACTCTGAAATGGAAATCTGTCAGACTAAACGGCAGCTGCAAAACTTACTTCACTACACTTCTGTGAAATGTTTGATGAGCTAATACACTTTACTAGTCCTGCACAATATTGCAAGAAAATGCCTATGCGATAACTTGTTGAATAAAGTTTTAAGTGTGTAAAATCAATTTAAACGATATTTAAATATATTTAAAAACAGAAAATTATATAATCAACATGCATGCTTCAAATACTTTTGGCGCTAAATCATTGACAGCAGCTGCGAGTGCCTTCGCTATTTCACTATGAAAGTGTCACGACGGTTTGTTGATCGTCTCGCATACGTCATCGGAGAACAAAAACACACATACGAACTAACAATCATATATTCTCAACTTAAAACTTTGACTTTTCTTACTTTCTGAAGTACTAAAATCATTAAGTTACCACTGTTATTTGCAATATTAACCAAGTAACCCGAGTCATCCACACACTGAAAAAATATATAAAGCCTAATCAAAAATTGATCTTTGATTTTCATTTTGCATTTGAAAAAAGTGAAAAGGTGCAAAGTGTGTTAAAAACAGACCAAAGAGCAAATGTTTCAGCTCATAGCTTTCTTCAGTGCTTTTTTAATGTACATTTGCATTATTTCAATCATTTAAATATATTGAGGGTCCCACTTTATATTAAGTGGCTTTAACTACTATGTATTTACATTTAAATCAATCATTTGGTACACGTTTTTACATTGTACTTATATTTTAAAAAATACCTGCATGTAATTACATCTGTAATTAATTTCTATAATTACACTGTTGACCCATCCTTTACACCTTAACCCACCCTTAAACCTACCCTTACCACCAAACCTGTCCCTAAACTTACTCGTATCCCACCTCAACAGCAGCAATAGTGTTTTGCAATACAATATGACCACAATAAGTGCATTGTACTTATTTTTTGATGCAAGTACACAGTAATTAAGGTCACTTAATATAAAGTGGGACCAAGAAAAAAAAAAACTTACTCAACTTATGCTGTCATGTGAAGCACATCCTTGCCAGCTTCAATATTCATGCATTAGTTACATAATCTGAGAATGACTCTTTGTACTACTAAGGAGGAAGGACCAAAACTTGTGTACTAGTGTTGTGAAATGCAAGTGTAGTGCATTTCATTGACCCTGACTAATGTTAACTTGTCTCTTTTTATTATCCTTTAATATATTTAATGTAGTGCAAGATGTGAAAAATGAGTGTGAATGTGACTGAGATCAACAAATAAACATATCTGTGTATCATGCTCCTTAAAAATCAAATTTCAACCATATAATTACCATCGAAAGCTCAAAAACTCATTCCAAATACATAAACATCCCATAATAGCAATAAATCAGTATAAATACACTTCCGGTTATAGTAGCTTAACAGTCAATCCTCGGTTTATAACACTTCAAAACACACAACCCGATCAGAATATAAGCAGATTTAAGTAAAGCTCTTTTTTTTTTCCAGACAAAAGCCAGAGAAAGCAATACAGTCCAGCATCCTCTTAAATGGAATTAAATGGCTAACAATACCAATATTAAATCAAATTAATAGAAAGAGAGACATAAGGCTGTAAAACTGCTGAGCTTGCCCTTGTAACAATGAGGACTCATCATTTTAAGGCATTAAGGTTAATTATTGCTGTAGATCAAGCAAGCATGTCAAAAATATAAGACAAGCTGAGAAGCAAGCTAACTGTCATAATGACTTTTATTTTCTAAAATTATTTTCTAATTAGACTGTGTAATAGAAAGCGTATAAACAGAATGTAACAGACCAAGAAAATAAAGAATATGAATTGAAGAGAAACTGTAGAGATTAATCATCCACAGACAGAAAGTGATACACAAAGTAATACTTTTATTTGCGGCACACACAGTCTGTGCCGAGGCTGTTCCTATGAGTCAGAGTGAAAACGAGGATCTGAAATCGATTTTTTCCTGCACAGGGCAGGGGATTGGGAATGGCTGGGGTGACCTTTCTGAAAGTCATTTTGCACTGTTGTCTTCTACACTATTTACTGGCTGAGTCAAATGTTAGTTTGGGAACATTATTACTGAGATCAATACCATTGATACGACTGGACTGCCTGTGTTTGAGTGCTGCATCGCATTCATCCTATTGGGGAACGAGGCCCTAATTATGCTAGTCCCTAAATAACATGGCAGATTGTATAGAAACATGTATCATGGTAACTAGTTACTGCATTTATTTTTACTTATTGCAAAATCAAATTGAATTACGAAAGTGTGAGAAGCTTTAGGAACATTTCAGTCATTTTATTTTATGTTTCGATGACAGTGGCCATAATAATTTTATTGTAGGGTCCCATTTTATATAAAATGTGACCCTGGAGCACAAAACCAGTCTTAAGTCGCTGGGGTATATTTGTAGCAATAGCCAAAAATACACTGTATGGGTCAAAATTATTGATTTTTCTTTTATGCCAAAAATCATTAGGATATTAAGTAAAGATCATGATCCATGAAGATATTTTGTAAATTTCCTAGTGTAAATATATCAAAACTTCATTTTTGATTAGTAATATGCATTGCTAAGTACTTCATTTGGACAACTTCGATTGGCGATTTTCTCAATATTTACATTTTTTTGCACCCTCAGATTCCAGTTTTGTAAATGGTTGTATCTCAGCCAAATATTATCCGATCCTAACAAACCATACATCAATGGAAAGCTTATTTATTCAGCTTTCAGATGATGTATAAATCTCAATTTAAAAAAAAATGACACTTAAGACTGGTTTTGTGGTCCAGGGTCACAAATGTCTTTAACTACTATGTACTTAAGTGTAATAATAAATAATCTATTACTTATAATAATGATAATAATTATTATCAATGTTGTTGTTTGGTACAATGTACTTACTGTGTTCACATTGTATTAAAAACCACTTTTGCTGATATTTAAGCGTGATATGGTTATATTAGGGACAAGTTTATTGGTATGCTTAGGTTTATGGGTGGGTTAAGGGGTAGGGTCAACACATGCAGGTGTTTTATAAATAGGCTAGATATATAATAATAGCATGCATTGGTTTAAATGTTAGTACGTAGTATTTAGGGACACTTAATATAAAGTGGGCCCTACTGTAACAGCCACAACTGTAACTAGGCTTTTTGTTGAAAATGATTACCACTTTGGAAACGGACCTTAACTACCCATGTAAGAAACCTTAAATTTCTCCTTAATCGTGATAAACGTGAATAAACTCGTTAGAAATGTTTAATTCTCGCTATTTTATTGTAGGAACAAGTAGCTGTTAGTTCGGAGGAAACATTATAAAATATTATAGTTACCATGGCAACCTTTCATAAAAGTACAGTGTAGCGTATAATACCTTAATGGACGGTAATTAACTAGTAAATACGCTTGGTCACCAACTCCAAAGCAAGCTTTTAGTAGCACCTGTGTGTTGATTTAATAAGCACACTATTGACAAGCAGGTGTAAAGTCGTGTTTTATCGCTGAGGCGATCGCTGCAGTCATGAATGGAGCGGGCTGAAGGTTACAGCTTTTATGAATGAGCGCAAACAACAACTCCTCTGCCCTTCGCCCTTCCGCTTGACAAGCGCTGGCAGACCGACTCCGATTCATCCGAGAGCACGCTATTGTTAACGTGTGACAGCAATTCTGTCACGGAAGGCCAGTATATTAGCAAATAAAGCTGAAGACATGACAAATATTAATACGTGCGTGGCCTGACAGAGCTAGCCCATCTCGGAGTCAGCGAAAAACAAAAACACGAGGCGTGGAGGAGAGTTAAAACTATTATTCGACGTATTAACATTCGCTTTCACTCCCAATTTACCTGCCTAAACAGCAATTACTTCTCATCCTTGTAACGCACTGTCAGCGAGCCATCGCAGTCAAATGGTGTTTTTATGAATGAAGCACTATATGCAAATGAGAAGGATTCAAAGCGCCTGACAAGAAGAAACAAATGGCGGAGCACTGCAACAGACTTTCCAGAACATAAAACCATCTCGGTTTTTATGTGACTAGCCCATGTTTAAGCAAGCTCGCTTGTTCAGAAAACAAACAACCAAAATGGCTCTGCCGCGCAAAACAACATGCGACGCGCAAACACAGAGGAATGCTAAAGGAAGGGCCTTTAAAACATCAAAACCCTTCACAAAATATTTCCGATCCACCCCACTCCATCTTCCTCCCTCCCTCCTTCAGACTATATCAGTGGGACAGGGCCCGATCCCCCCTCCGATGACAATACCACGCAACATTTCAGCGTAAAATAGTTTAGCGAACTTTTCCAGCAAACTTTTCTTACGCCGTAAAAGATGTGGACAAACGTCCAGAACAAAGACAAACCCTCCAAAAAGAAGACATTTATTTCAAGGTACTTACTCGTTGGGGTGTGTTTCTTCAATCATTTTTCTCGTTTCACCTACAGAAAAATCCCACAACGGGTGCTCTCTGTTCGTTCGTCATTTTTATGCCGCTCTTTTCCCAATAATCCCTCACATTTCGTTCGGCTATAGTGTGTCTTCTTGCTGCTCTCTCTCTCCTCTCCTCGTCTCCGTCTTCTTGATGGGTTTTCGTTTCTTTTTTTCTTTTCTTTTTTTTTTCTTTTTCTTTTTTCAGTTGCTGATGAAAACCCTGGAGGATCTTGGAATAAAAGAAGGCTAGATCCCCGAATAATTTCCCACAGTTTGAGTGCTTCAGTGTATTTCCGAAAATCCCTTAGATGAAATATGCGTTGATGTTGCTGAGGGTGGCCCCAACGAGCCCCATCTCTGATTACTCCATGTTGGATTATTGTGCGGCGCGCGCGCGGGGGGGCGAGAGGGCGGAAGCGATGACGTCACGCCGCAGGACGGACGCGCTTTAAATCAGAGTGAGACTCGTTTTACAGATCAGACTGTTTGGAAGAAAGTCTGGCCAAGGCCGATCAAAATATGATCACAGGCTACCTAAAGAAGGGTCAGATTGGTCAGATATTGGCTAATTCTCACGTGCATACATTTTCTATCAAGAATCCGCCGTGCTTTGTTTTTTTTTAAGGAGACGGAATGCTACACTGAGTCTCTTGCACAACAAAACAGTAACAACAAAAAAGGCAAAGCAAAGCAAAACAAAACAAAAGACAAAAAACAAACAAAAGCAAGACAAAACAAAAAACAAACAAAAACTCAAGTAAAACGGTACAGTCCGTTTTTAAAATAAATTTAGTACTGTGTCCTAGTTTTACATTCATGCATTCATGGATTTAGATCTTTATTATTATTATCATTATTTGTATTTTTAATTGAATATATTTGTTCTATATCACATTTGCCGTACAAATGTGCTGTAAAGAAGTTCATTTTGCATTTAGGAGCAATTAACAACGTCTTGCTTTATTGTTGTTTCTCTCAAAGGTTTAAAAAAATAATCATGAGACTATTTTTCGTTGTCATGCAGCACTTTATTTTGACTAAAATTATTTTTGTGAATTTTGTGGTGAATTTCATATAAAAAAGAATATATTTGGCAAACATAAACCCTGTTTTATTGTTTTTTATAACTTTGTAATTAAGGATTAGGAATTAGAAAAGTTTTTTTTTTTTCCTTTCAGTTATTTATTTATTTATTTTTTATTATTTTTATTTTTATTTTTTTTTTTTAATTATGATTTAAATAGACTTGGAACCTCAGTAAATTCTGTAATTTGATATGGCTGTGCTTGGCTTCTTGACCTTCAGTATAAATGAATAAAAATTGTGTATCATAACATAAAAAGAAAAATCATTGTATCTTTTGGTCTTTCTTTTAGTGAATGAATATAAATATCATTGAACTGTTGAAATATGTTCAAATAAACCATGCACAGTTATAGCAAACACTTACATAAACTGGTTATTATCCATGACTTCTGATTCCAAATATTTTTATGTTGAATTTCATAAAAAAAAAAAAAAAAAAAAAAAAAAAAAAAAGGATATATTTGGCAAACATAAACCATGTTTTAATGTTTTTATAACTTTGTTATTAAGGATTAGGAATTAGACAATTTTTAGTTTTTCTCCTTTCAGTTTTTTTTTTTTTTTTTTTTTTTTTTTAATAATTATGATTTAAATGGAATTGGAACCCCAATAAATTCTGTAATTTGATATAGTTGTGCTTGGCTGAAACAACAACAACAACAAACTGTGTAAAAAGAAAAATCATTGTGTCTTTTGGTCTTTCTTTTAGTGAATGGATATAAATATCATTGAACTGTTAAAAGCTCTTCAAGTAAACCATGCACAGCTAGTTATAGGGGGAAAAAACGTACATAAACTGGACATTATCAAAGATTTCTGATTCCACATATTTCTGAATTCAGAATTTGAAGTATTTCTGAATTCGCCTATTTGTCAGCACAGCTGTAGAAATAATTCATCTTTTTTTTTTTTTCTTCATATTTTTTGTTTTGTCCACCTTATGTGAGCATTGATCTCTAACATTGCACAACAACAAAGGCTTTTCAAGTGCTACTTTAGCGCATCACTTCCTCTAAAAAGTGTAATCAGGGTCAAAGGTGGACAGCACAGACTCCTTATCTGTGTAACTTCTGACTCAGAGGGAAAGCTGAGGATTAGACATGCTTTGATCAAGGGACTGGAGAGGTATTTTGAGAACCGAGGACTACGGTCACCAGTGAGTGTCCAAATTCCTTACTGATCACTTTAAATCAGGGCTTCCTTAGAAGCATTCATCATGAAATCACTTTACACTACACAATGACTTACAGAAGACAGCTGCCAGCACTGGCCCATAAGCACCATTTGGAAATCTTATCAGAGTATCTCAGATGCCATAAAGTAATCAGGAAGGTGCTTTTTCAGGCCATATACACATCCAAGCTTCGAACACTTGACAATAGTTAACTACCTTAGTTACCAAGATCAACAATTACAGTTATTTCAGTCATACTTCAAGATAAGAACACCATTGTGATGCCTTCCTCATGATCATGAGACATTTCACCACTGACAGTCCCAAGCGCTCATTGGCGGTAAATGTTTGATCACCGGAAATCTGGTAAAACATTTACAGAAAGTTCAATTGTCCTCTTTTTGGATTTGAGTGTGGATTGGGGTAATAAAAAAAAGTACAAATCACAGCAATATATATATATATATATATATAGAAATAACATTATTTAAATCAGCATTCGGCAGTTACGCTGTGATCCAAAGAAAAAAAAAAAGACCCACTTACATAAATTGTGCTTGGCACTCGATAAAAATATTTTAAATAATAGATGGTGTCTCAGATATATGCATGAGACAATAAGAAGCAGACACCTCAATTATCAATGTTTTTGTTATGCACTATATGAATGTCCATAAACAATCGGTCCCAAACAATATAACCTAAATCTAACCTCATTTACATAAAAACAGCATTAGTCAAATAAAAGCAACTGTCTGAATGATATTGCAGAAGATTGTTTATTATAATTTTATTCTATGCCAGACACAGCACTGCAAGAGAAAATTAATAAAAAGTAAAAAAAACAACAACAGCAATAATTACAATAACAAAGGGACTAACAGAATTCAAACAAATCCCATTTTCTTAATATATATCTTTTTTTTTTTTTTTTTTTAGATGTATACATTTATGAGCAACATAAAACTTGAAACCAGTATGTTGAAGAATGCTAAAATAATTTTCAAAGGCAGACCTTGCAGAAGACTGGCCTGCTTGATAAATACATAAGTAAAAATCCCACAGACTCTCAGTCCAATCTCTCAAAATGCTAAATAATAATAATAATAAAAAACACTTGTGAGTAACGTGAGCCCCTCTTGTTACTCTGGACGAATACATGACACACTGACAGACAGAAAGAGCAGAAAGGCTTCCCTCAGCTACAGGGCTAAAGCTCCATGACCAGAATAAGGTTTGGTTGCTCAGTTTCAGTTGTTGTAACACTGGCAGAGAACAGAAAACAAATGCATTTCGTTTCTGCCCTTACATTACACACTGATGATAACACGTTTGTGTCTCTGTCACCGGACTGACATGCAGTACAACACATCTCACGGTGAAAGGGGTGCAGCGAGGATTCATTACAGCTTATAATAATCAGCAGTAATACAGACGTGATGATGCTGCCTGTCATTAACATTCATAAGCTTTGGCGTTAAATATTGCTCATCACTGATTGGGTCATTCCTGTCATGCAGTACTGTCACTCTGTTGTGTCTGTAAAAGTCATTTCATTCATTAAAAATGAATTATTTCGACGAATGACAGGAAACCTGTCTAACAGGTTGGAAAGAAAGAGCTAAAGATAGCCTTCGCTCAGAAAGGGATTGTCACTTCACTGCTAGTGATTTTGATCATATCATGATTTCTGTAGTTAAAACAGTTGAAATGTTTCAGAGTGACACAAGCCACAAATGAAAAAACATCACAGAAATCATTAAATTAACTGCTAATATTTGAAGATGCTTGTGCTGCTGGTTTCCTCCAAAAATGATAACGATAACGTCAGTAAGGAACTAGCGTTTTGTTAATTCAGCAGATAATGGAAAACGAAAATGTTCGAAAAATTGAAAAAGGATTATTTCTTAATCAAATTAATAAAGTTTCCCATTCTAGAAGTGAAGTACTTAAGTACAAGGTAAAAACAATAACTTCTGCTTAAGCCCCGTTCACACCAAGCACAATAACGATAAAGATATAGTTCTAAAAATCGCTCTCAATATTAGAGAATAGCAGAGTCCACACCACAACTATAACCATAAAGGCACAGAGAAACGATATCGTTGGAATCACTTTCAAAACGACTTTTTTTTCCAGCTGATGAACGATACAAACATTGACAGCCAATCAGAATCCATCCTGCTATAACGAGCTGGAGAATTTAAAGCGGCAGACGCTATACGATATCGTTCGCTGGTTTGGACGCTAATATCGTTATCTTTATAGTTATCGTTCTTGGTGTGAACGAGCCTTTACAAAGTAAAAGTGAAGAAACGACCGAAAACTTCCATGTACTTTTAATCATGATGCTGCAAAAACTAAAATTAATATCCAGAGTTTAACCAGAGTTTCATATTTATTCAAGATATACATTTATAATTTGTCATTTATAGTATACACTACTGTTCAAAAGTTCGTAAGATTGGTCACTAAGATTTCTTTTTCTTTTTTTTTTTTTGAAAGAAATGAATACTTGTATATAGGATGCATTTTATTGATTAAAAGTGACAGTAAAGACTTCATCATTACGAAAACTAAACAAAACTTTCTATTGATCAAAGAATCCTGAAAAATCAAACCACCCTGTACCATGGTTTACACACACAAAAAAAAAAAAAAAAAAAATTAAGCAGCACAATGGTTTTCAACATTGATAATAATCAGAAATGTTTCTTGAGCAGCAAATCAGCCTATTAGAATGATTTCTGAAGGATCATGTGACACTGAAGACTGGAGTAATGATGCTGAAAATTCAGCTTTGCATCACAGGAATAAATTACATATTAAAATATATTCAAACCGAAAACAGTTATTTTAAATTGTATTAATATGTTACAAAATTATTATTTTTGTAAAAATATTTTACTGTATCACTGATCAAATAACTGCAGCGTTGGTGAGCAGAAAAGAATATTTATAAAATCTTAGCGACCCCAAACTTTTGAATGGTAGTATATATAACTATATATTGATGATATAAATTATATTTATATTCTACATTATATGAAGGGGACAAGAAAATTTACTGCAAAGCAGGAATGACCCGATCGCCACTAATGCTGTGCCAACAGCACACAAAACATATGTGACCCTGGACCACAAAACCAGTCATAAGAGTCAGTTTCTTGAAATTGAGATTTATACATGTAATAAGCTTTCCATTGATGTATGGTTTGTTAGGACAATATTTGGCTGAGATATTTGGCTGGAATCTAAGGGTGCAAAAAAATCAAAAAGTTGAGAAAATCACCTTTAAAGTTGTCCAAATGAAGTTCTTAGCAATGCACATTACTAAGCGAAAATTAAGTTTTGATATATGTACAGCAGCAAATTTACAAAATATCTCCATGGAACATAATCTTTACTTAATATCCTAATGATTTTTGGCATAAAAAAAAAATAATTTTGACCCATTCAGTGTATTGTTGGCTATTGCTACAAATATACCCCAGCGACTTAAAGGGATAGTTCACCCAAAAATGAAAATTCTGTCATCATTTTCTCACCCTCAAGTAGTACCAAACCTGTATGAATTTCTTTGTTCTGCCGAACACAAAGCAAGATATTCTGAAGAAAGTTTGTAACCAGGCTGTTTTGGGGCACCATTGACTTCCATAGTAGGAAAAAAAATACTATGGAAGTCAATGGTGCCCCAGAACTGCTCTGTTTCCCACATTCTTCAGAATATCTTCCTTTGTGTTCAGCAGAACAAAGACATTCATACAGGTTTGGAACTACTTGAGGGTGAGTAAATGATGACAGAATTTTCATTTTTGGGTGAACTATCCCTTTAAGACTGGTTTTGTGCTCCAGGGTCACATATGTCAGTGCAGTGACAGAGGACCAAACACAACACAACAGAAAACCACCAGTACCCTTCATAATCCAAACCCATAACTCCACACCTGATGACATGACTGACTGGCAGAACAGGCTGAACAAAAGAGACGGGTGATGTAAAAGAGAAGCCGGGGTCGTGGGATGTTTTTTCCGAGAAGCACATCCGTGTTTATCTGACGGTGACGCCGAGCTTCTCCAGAACGCGCACACCCTTTTCCTGATACTCCTCCCGCGTCAGCCAGAAGTTGTCCTTGTCTTTCATGATGTCAGCCAGCACTGCCCCACCCAGAAACACCATGTGCTTGCGGCGGGGAGGGTCCTCGATCCGGATCTTGAATTTCTATGGAGGTATTAAATAGACAGCGTGACCAGAATTTCAGGGGAGTGGAACAGAACGGACACTGACCCACATACCAGCGAACGCTTTGAATGGATCTCTTTAATACACATAAAAAGCACACTGTCCGGTTGGGAATCGAGTGGCAAACCCAAATGGGAGAATAATGAGGTGTACGGTGTACGCGGAGCCCGTGCTCAGACCCTGAACGGGCCATAAACAGGTGGCTGAAAGGGTCTCATGGAGGCCTTCGTGTAAAGTCGATTGCTTTTTAATTTGCCTTAAACACAGTTTGGGGAGAAGCAGACAGACACGCGGCTCGACCGTATCGGGCATGCCATCTGTAATTGATCATCTATATATAGTGGGCCGACATGCGGCCCACTCTGAGGCTCCCCAAAATGCTTTTCCAGGCCAGTGGCCAGGTTTTAAATGAGATGGAGCTCATCTGGGCAGTCTGGGGCGTTCTGTGTAACCGAGGCTGTTTGGTGGTGTGATGCAGCCCCACCTGCTGGTCCACAGGAGGCATTACCACGCATCTGAGTCTTTTTAAATACTCTCTTCTGTCCCAGCTTAACCCTATAAAGCAGTGATACTCAAATCTGGCTCGTGAGATCCACTTTCCTGCAGAGTTTAGCTCCAACCCTGATCAAACTCACCTACCTGTGATTTTCTAATGATCCTGAAGACATTGATTAGCACACTCAGGTGTGTTTGATTAGGGCTAGAGCTAAATTCTGCAGGAAAGTGGATCTCGCGAGCCAGATTTGAGTATCCCTGCTATAAAGCCTACTTATCATATTTGATAAGCAAATTTCAAAGGTGTCTAAAAGCTGAAAAATCTGTAATCTACTACATGCCTTGACAGTTTACACTTTTTTTTTTACAAGTAAAAGGCCTTTTAGTATAATTGTAAAGACATATCATTTTGCTGATTTTTATAGAGTAAATGTAAGAATAACCTTTATAGTGTTAGTAATATTTCACTATGAACATTTACTGGACTGAAGAAACTTAGGTTTATTTGATTACATTTTTTATTAAAAATCTAGCCTCATTGTATTGCACTGCATTATATGTTTTGCCTCACACTAAAACAGAGACTTAAGCATTTAAATATCATCTTACAATGACATATTATTTGGAGATACAGTCAAACCAAAAATTATTCAGACACCTTCAACATCAACATTTCTCACATTATTAAAGTTTATTAACTACGGTTTAGAAAATGCTAATAAAATATGACAAGAACTCAGAGTTAAATTGTGTCAGAACAAATTCATCTTGATAATGTCAGATAACTTTGATAGAAAGCTATTTAATGAATTTGATTGAAAGCTGTCAGCTGTTAAATTTAAGTACACAATTAAATAATACCAATTTAGGTCAACCAGTTACCAAGCAATGCTTAATTTTGTTCAGTCTGTGGTGTAAAAAGTTCACATTAGCAATTAAAGAAAAACATGGTCAGGTCAAAGTGTCTGAATAATTTTTGGTCCCAAATTTTTATCAATTTTACTGGTAGTCCACTGTATGAAGAATTTTTGGGAACAATATGTCACAGTTTACTTTATTTTGCTATCCTCACTTACATAAATGAACTATAGTGTCCTGCACCCACTAGTAAAAAGATATCAAAAATTATATCTGGCGTGTGAATAATTTTTGGTTTGACTGTATAGACATTTATATGCATTTTATGTAAGCACTTTCATTGATTTACATGACAAGCTAAGAGAAGTTCCTACTTTTTAGCCATATAAATATCAGCAACTCACTAAATTGCATATTTTTGCTCAATTTAGGCCTCTGAATGTTTTTTCCTCCATCAGTATGATATGTGATAATCACCAAAAATACAGACTTATTTACTTAACTTTTTTTTTTAAGACAACTACTGTATATTGAACTATAAGTAAACCATCTTTACATTGATTTAAACACTGACTCTTTGCCACTTTCACAATGTAGCTAAATCATTGTGAATAATCACTATATCACACAGCCCTCCTTGTGAAGAAGTTAAATCTTAGATGCAAATAGGCTATTTCTGTCTGCTGGGTGACAAAAGCAAACTTACCGAGAGCTTGTCAACGTCACCCTTCAGTACCCGCTCTAGATAAAGCTGTTTAAGTTCCCTCTCTAGTCGAGAGGGCAGACCAGGGTACATGGTGGATCCTCCTGACAGAACAATGTGTTTATAGAACTCAGCCCTGAGGGACAGAGAGATAGAGAGAGAGAAGGGAAGCACAGATAAAAACACACAGTGAGCTTCATTGATACTGGAGGGGTGAAGGGTGAAGTTACTGAAACGACAAGACCATCTTTAGATGATGCTTTGTTTATTTTAGTGTCACATAACTGTGTAGCGTATACTGGAGGGCAACTGGTAGGTGTGGAATTAGAGCTCACCTGGTGTCAATGTCTGCTGCTTGAATGGTGTTGAAGAGAAGCTCAGCCACTCCGACCCCTTCCACGTTAATGAGGTGGGGCTGGAACAGAGCTTCTGGGGCCTCGAACCGCTCCCCTCCTACCTTAATAACCCGGCCGTCAGGGAGCTGGAGAACAGAGGATATGAAAAAGTTTAGCTTTAAATCAGTCACCCTGCCAATTCATAATTATGAAGAGCTTTACCGAACATTTAAATAGGGTTGCCAATACATTAAAAAGTCACAATAAACTTCTGATGCTTTTGCTGCTTATATAAAATGACTACTTCCTTAAAGATATCATTAGATGAGATTTCCAATCCACCCCT
This sequence comes from Tor tambroides, assembly GCA_021397915.2. NCBI lineage: Eukaryota > Metazoa > Chordata > Actinopteri > Cypriniformes > Cyprinidae > Tor > Tor tambroides. The sequence continues at coordinate 41,427 of JAFVLL020040358.1, forward strand.
ATTTTTTTTTTTTTTTTTATTAAACTGAGTATTAAATTCAGCAAGGTCAGTGTTAGATTTCATAAATGCATAGCACTTTTTTAGTAAACATTGCTGTTTATTACCAGGTATTGTTATATCGGCATATAAATGAAGAATATTAGATATAATTTTTTTCTTAAAGAAATCATCAAAAATTTAATTCATTCAATTTTCATGTTGTTGTAAAACTGCATGATTATTTTTACAAAATATAAATTAGTCCCTTATGCTCACCAAGGCTGCATTTATTTGATTAAAAAAATGCACTAAAAACAGTAATGTTATAAAATATTATTACAATTAAAAATAACTGTTTTCTATGTGAATATAATTTAAAATGTAATTTATTTCTGTGACACAGCGCTGAATTTTCAGCATCATTACTCCAGTCTTCAGTGTCACATGATCCTTCAGAAATCATTCTGATATGATGATTTGCTGCTCGAGAAACGTTTCTTATTTTCAGTTTTGAAAACAATTGTGCTGCTTAATATTTTATGCAAACTACGTATATCTTTTTTTTCAGGATTCTTTGAGAAAACCATAATAAAAACAGTAACAATGTAAAAGTCTTTGCAGTTACTTTGCTGAATAAAAGTATAAATTTCTTTACTATTATCAGTGATGAAAAATGCTGTGCTGCTTAATATTTTTGCGGAAACTGTTATATATATATATATATATATATATATATATATATATATATAATTTGTTTACATAATATACATGTGTGTATTGTGTATATTTATGTATATATAAATACACACGCATGCATGCATATATTTAAGAAAATTGTTACGTTTATATATTAAATATATTTATTTATGATATAAATTTTATAAATATATACATGTAAATATTTTCAAAATATATGCTGTACGTGTGTGTTTATATACATAATAAATATACACAGTACACACATGTATATTATGTAAACAAAAACTTTTATTTTGGATGCGATTAATCGTTCGACAATTGTTTTTTTTTATTATTATTATAAAATATGTATAAATTACTTTAATGTCACATTTGATTTATTTAATGCATCCTTGCTGAATAAAAGTATTCATTTCTTAGTGATTTGTGACTTGCACTATTAAACTGTCTACAGCAGCAACAGGACATCAGCAAGTATTTATGATTTAAGATAAGTAACCTAGCTGATAAATGCTGTGGTATAACCACACCTCGTGTCAACATTTGTCTGGTTTCTTATCACATGCTTCACAACTTCAAATTGACCTTGATCATGAGATGTTCCCGTTCGACTGGCTGCACTGAGCAAAGTCTCAGGTCTGAAGGGTAACCCACAGCCGAGCATAACCCCGATGACTAATGAGGAAATGGCAACGGGTATATAAAGAGCCCATTGAGGAGTGTCCAGAGGTCGGAAACGCAGAGCTTCCCAGCTGGGGAAGGACTGTGGCCACGCAGGAAATGATGTTACATGCTGGTTAAGCAACTCCGACACCACACAGCCTTCCTTGTTTCAAAACTTGCTCATTTGAGTCATTCTTTTTTAAAAGAAAAGGTTTAGAAAGGAAATCGAAAGAAACACCCCACCCATGCCTACAAACTAAGTGTAAAGAAGGAACTTTGCACAGAACTTGAACTTGTCAGCAACCGCTGCCCCCTTGAGGCCGCTCTTCTTAATCACACACCCAGCAGCCAATCAGAATCCAGCAGAGTGTGGTGTCTCACAGACAGGATGTCAAAGTGTACACTGAAGAATTTCCCTGCTGCTAAATCCAACCCAAAGAGCATATTACCATAGAAACGCAGAACACTTATGCGTCCCAGCGGGAAATTTGTGAAACCACATACTAAAATCCCCAGCCAGGAAAACTTCTGCCTCACATACTGTAACATTTGAAGTGTAACTTTCGAACATCTCAGCAAGAAGGATACTTTCACCCCGCAGGCCGTTAACACCCTTTAGAACGCAAGCTTGTGTTAAAACGGTTCGTGAAATTCCTCCCAGTGTCACATAAAACTGACCGTGTAGGACTCCACCAGTACGGTGGTCTCCAGAGCAAGCTTCTGTTCCTGCTCGATGTTGTATCCCACGTAGCAAAGCTTCTCCTTCATCATGCGTACCGTCTCGAAGTCTGCCGAATGGTTGAAGGCGTAACCTCGCAGCAAGAGCAACTGGGACAAAAAAAGAAAAACATTTACCACATTTTAAGGAATGGAAGTCATATTTTTCATCATCTGAAATGTGCTGTGACTTAAAGAATTCAATCAACATTAAGCACGCAAACATGGATTAAAGCAAAAAAAAAAATCTTCTGACTGAAAATTTTTCTTCGGCCAACCCCCATTCCAGAGCCATACCTGTCACACACCCAGTTTAAGAGCCGTGTTTTTCTTCTTGTAATTAGGAGCGCTTGTCCTAATTTAAGAAATTTAGGAGCACCTTCTAATCAATAATAAAACAATTCTGATAAAAAGATTTGCCGCCTTAATACAAGGTGGCATTTGACTCAAAGTGATTTACAGGGGCATTTTCTTTTTACCTTAGTAAATGCATTTTTCTAATTTTATTAAATGTATGCAGTGTTTCCTCTGGGATATTTTCCAGTTGTGGTGGCAGGACTATTTCCCATGGACCATGTCCCCTCCCCACCCAAGAATCACCTGCACTCAGAATTGAATTTATTTTAACTAAAAAAGACAAATAAATAGTAAATAAAATAAGAACAAATAAATTAATTACAATCAATAGCACAAACAAAAACGATAAGATACAAATTAAATTATTAGTACTTAAATTTTTTCAGTTAGGTCTAACTATAATCTATTCAACTGTAAAATAACACTGGATAGTCTTCACTGTATAATGAAGGACAGCAGCAGGTTTATTTAGGCTGCTGTCTCTTTAAGACATCATGCATGGCTCTAATATGTTATACATGGCTCTATGCTTTCTTTTCTTTTTAGGAGTGCTTGTCCTCCTAATTTAAAAAATTTAGGAGCACCTTCTGATCAATAATCAAAAATTCTGATCAAAAATTAGCCTTCCTAATACGAGGTGACATTTGACTCCTTAAAGTAACTTACTGGGGTATTTTCCTTTTACCTTTGCAATGGCATCATTTTCATCTTTGTCAAATTCAAAAATTTATGGTTATAAGCTTTTTAAAAATTATATTTAAAACAACATAAGAAGTAGAATAAGACAAATAAGTTACAATCATATGAAAAATTAATTTGTACTACAGAGGTGGCACAGAAGAACACAAAAGTGGCTTGTAGTTGTAGGTACATTTTCAGACGTTTAATGAGGCTCAGAGGCGGCATGAGTGCAATTAAATTCATAGACTGATGTGGAGATTAAAGTTTTAAATATAAAATTTTGAATACAAAAATATTGAATGAATTAAATAACTGAAATGATACGCTAAAAATGAAACTGAAACCGCCAGCAGGTGGCGGTAAGTCACTGATTTTATCACTGAATCATTCATTCAATTGATTCGTTCGAACGGCTGATTCATTCAGGAATGAAGCAAGTGACTGTGTTTATGAATGGGTAATCATGAATCACTGACTCACTAGATTCGTTCAAAAACGCACTTTCATTCATGAATGAAACACCGCTGTGTTTGCTTTTAGAGATGCGCAGCGGCTCAGCTGTTACTTTATTTGGAACTACTTTCCTTGATGGTATGGAGTAAAATCATGCAGTACTTGTTTATTGATCTGTTGTATTAAATCAATATCACATTTGCAAACTCCCTTAATAATTATTAAAATCTGTCACTCTCCTTATCGCGATCTGAGGGCGCACAGAAAAGTGAGAGCGCGCGAGTGAGTTATCAAGACTCAAAAGCACGTGCAAATGTGATACATTCCATCGGAACATGCGGGAATGAGTAGAATTATTATTAATATCCGCAATCCTGCGCCGAAATTCAAGTTCTGCTTTGTTTTCTGCTAATAACCCGACTGTGAATGATGCGAGCGGCCTTAGGCTACTGTTGTCAGTGAGAAGCTGCAGCCGTGACAGGGATGATTTTTGGTGTGCCGGTGTTGTGCCCATTTTCGACCCCCTGCCAAATTATTACCCCTCTAGTTGAAATCGCTATATGATTGCCTAATCCTAACCCCACCCCTAATCCTAACCCCTCCCCCACACCTAACCCTAAACCTACCAATACTAGGGGGGTAATAATCTGGCAGGGGTCAGAATTGCGCGCAACACCGGCAGAACAACAACAGTGCGCTACATGTTTCTTTTCCCCTCATTTTTTTTTTTCCAATTGATGGAAATCCGTCGTAGAGACAGAAAACTTTAATCCCTGATAACTTTTAAAATGTGAACACGGAGCAGTTTTTCCGTGAGTGGACCCAGAGCGGAGTGATTAAGAGAGGAGAGAGGAACGTGCTTTCACTCCACTCCAGGCTTTGATCACATCCCCCTCAGCAGGCGGAATACACCTCGTCTTTCCTTAATTTAAGACCTATTCAAACTAAAATTAAGACATTTATTACACTATTTGATAAATGTAAGCATAATTACGGCCTTAAAATTATGAAAAGTGAATTTAAGACATTAAGGACAGGCAGAACCCTGCAACTGACGGAAATCCGTCGTAGACCCGCAGCAATTGACGGAAATCCGTCGTAACGACGGAGAACTTTAATCCATGCGCAAAACATGCACAAAGCGTGCTGAACGAGAGAGGTACATGAGCCCAAGTTTATTTGTATAGCTAGGCAGTAGTTTCAGATTTGCTTTAAAAAAAAAAAAAAAAAAGTTTAGGCTTGGCACTTATGTTTTAAATGAATGTAACAATAACATCCCTTTATTCCTGTTCTGTTCTGAATACTGATAAATTCACTTATTTTTTCATTTCTGTTTTGAAATGTGATAAAATTAATGGATTTGTTTGAGTGAGGGGAACTAAAATACATGTCTGTTAACTTTTCATTTAAATGTATCAGTATTTTACATTATTTCTGAATGTTGTAATAAAATGTGACTTAACACACCGATGGGACTTATCTGTGTTATTTCATCAATAATACACTTTTGACCGAATGCAACCTTAAAAATAGTTTTATTATCTGAAACATGCTGTGACTTGTATTCCAAAGCAACTTATATAATTCATCTGATGTCAAGCAGGCAAAACGTGGACAAAGCGCACACAACATTTTTCAAAATATCTTCATTCATGTTGTGCAGAGGAAACAAATGCATACAGGTTTGAAATGATTTAAAGGTGCGGTAACAATGCCAGAGTTTTAATTTTGGGGTGAACGATCCCTTTAAGCTCTTAAAAAGCATGTCTCTGTAGAGAGGGGGAACTATGACTTCAGAACCCGGAGAGTAATTTGCCGCGGGCTCCTTTGAGATTTTCCTATGGGGTTTCATAATGGCGTTTTTCAATTTATGTGGTAAACGTAACTTGACGATACTTTTACGTTTTGTTCTACAATGTAAACTGCACACACGCACATCCAAAACATTCTTACTTATTAAAAAACATACGTTTTCAAAAATGAACATAACTGCTTCAGAATTTGTGTTTTGGGTATGGATGTGTGTAATTTACATTTTCGAACAAAACGTAAAAGTATCATCAAGTTGTGTTTACCACAGGCTTTATTTTACTCATAAACTGAAAAACCCCATTATAAAACCCAATAGGAAAATCTCAAAGGAGCCTCTTCCGGGTTAGTTCCTCCACTCTATAACATGTTGTTTTTTTGTTTTGTTTTTTCTCCTCATTTCATTCCACGACCCTGCATTTTGCAATTTTAAACACAAAAATGTGGCCTGTAGGACTGAATTACACCAAAGGTTTGCTTTATTGTGTAAATAGGGCAATTTAGGGTAATGTGGGACATCTAAGGCGTGACGTGTCAAATGAGGAAATCAAACGAAGTTAAATTAGATACTTAACAATAACATTATTTTAAACAAGATGCTGAAGCATGTCAACTGAAATACTGTGTACCTTAATGAGATAGCGTGTAATGTCCCGTCCTGCAATGTCCAGTCTCCTTGTAAGATGGGGCAGAGAGAAGCCCTCATACACAGGACAAATGTGGGTGACTCCATCGCCTGAATCCACCACCACCCCTGTCAACAAGCCTGGGTGCAGAACAACAGACAAATACTGATACAATCATTGATGGTTGACACACTAGGTACAATAAAATGTTTGCCAAATCAACATGTTGAGGTTAAAACAGCGGATAACTCACCTTGAGCATAAAGCGTCAGAACAGCCTGGATGGCGATGTAAACACCTGCAAACTGGTATGTCTCAAACATGACCTAAAGGACAGTGGGACAAACACAAAGACAAAAGAACGCAAGAAATATTAACAAAAATCATTATAATAACACCAGACCCCTTATTAGCCCAGTTCAAAAAGAACATTGTCAAAAAAACTACTTATCCAGTTTCAAAGCATAAGTGTTGTATTTCCTCTGAATTTGTGAAACGTCATACATCCACTATTGCTAAATAAAAGCAGTAAACGGTAAAACTATTTGAGCTACAAACCAGTGTAATAATTACAATAAGACATTCAAATAATATAAAATAACAAATACCAGTTCGCAACATTAAGCAGCATAACGGACTGTTTTTGTACAGCTAAAAATAACTGCAAGCCCCATACATTCAAGTTACAAATACCTGCACCCTCTCTTACTTTAAAAATAAGGTGGATAATGTAAAAGTTTTTTGTTCTTTTAGAGTCGCTGGTCTTAACTGAAGTGTTAAGATGAAGCAGTTGTTTTTGCATTAATGCCAAATGCATTTTATTTATTTAGTTTTTTGTTATAAAAACTGGTCACACTTTATTTTAAGGTCCAATTCTCGCTATTAACAAACCATTAACTGTGACTTTCGCCTCAATAAACTTCTAATTTGCTGCTTATTAATAGTTAGTGCGGTAGTAGGATTAGGAATGTAGAATATGGTCATGCAGAATATGCGTTTTATAAGTACTAATAAACAGCCAATATGTTAATTATAGGCATGCTAATAAGCAACTAGTTAATAGTGAGAATTGGTCCCTATACTAATTTGTTACCTAAAAACCTTTAGTTATCCTTTGATTTGCATCAACCTAATAAAAATAGAAAATAATCAAATAAGAAGGACCTTTCATTTGTAAAGGATTAAATTCACTGGAATATCCAAATTACAGCATTCTTATGTAATATTTAAACATTTTTGGGTTGAATATTCAGAAATACATAATTATATTTAGAGTAATTAATACTGTTATTCATTGTCAGAATTGCTTATGCCACCCACCCCTTTCACATGCTATATAGTTTGAACATAAGATTGTCATTTAAGTCGAAGAACCTGATGATAGTGGAGGGGGTGATGGTGCTATAGGTGGAGAGGCTGCTGTAATGATGGGTGCTGGGATGAGCCCACAGCTGCAGCTAATTATACGTGCTGATGAACTGACTGCACTGCTGCTAGTCACCCGATCCTCCCATAAAACCAGCACTTCAACATCAAAAACAAACTTCTACCCACTATTTATTTAAAATGACACTGTTAAACAATGAGGATTAAAAAGTCATGAGTTTTTGAAATGTTGAACAAAAAATAGACAAAAGGCTTTTTCCACACCATGTCTGAAGTGACAATGACAAAAACATAAAATACAGTACAGTTTCTGTAAGATTTTTAAAATGTTTTTGAAAAAAAGTCTCTTATGCTTACCAAGGTTGCATTTATTTGATAAAAAATTGAGTGAAAACAGTAACGCTGTGAAATATTACTACAATTTAAAATAACCGTTTTCAATTTGAATATATTTAAAAATGTAATTTATTCCTGTGATCAAAGCTGAATTTTCAGCATCCTTAATCCAGTCTTCAGTGTCACATGATCCTTCAGAAATTATTCTAATATGCTGATTTGCTGCTCAAGAAACAATTATTTATATCAATGTTAAAAACTGCGTAATAATTTTAGTGGAAACCTTGATACAGGATTCTTTGATTTTTCATGATTCTTTGATGAATAGAATTATTTGAAACAGAAATGTTTTGTAACAACGTCAAAACTCACAAAATGCATCCTTGTTGAATAAAACTATTTTTAGACTTTAAAAAAATCGTACTGACCCCAAACTTTTGAATGGTAGTGTATATTCACAGTTTGTGGCATCAAAACTGTCCAAACTACTGTAAGGCAAGGCCAAAGTTGTGTCATACTAATTTCCAGATCAGATACTTGAATTACCTTTTTAGTTACATTTTGAATCTAGATAGATTTCACACTAAAAGAGGTCATTTTGCACTACAGTAACAAGAAACTCATGCAAATCACCATTACGAACAGGAATTATAGCAATATAATACAAACTTAGGAGGGTAGGCTTCATTTGTCTTTATGGAAAGTAAAGAATTTTTCTTTTTTTGTTTGAATTATTGGAGTGATTGACATGAATGGTCTGACTACACACCTCTATGATCTTCTCACGGTTCTTGGTCGGGTTCATGGGAGGTTCTGTGAGGAGGATCTTGCAGTTGCGTGAGTTGATATTGAGCTTCTCCGGACCGAAGGTGTAATCCCATAAGTGCTTCATGTCATCCCAGTTCCTGACGATGCCGTTCTCCATGGGATAGTTGACCTCCAGCATTGAGCGCAGCTCACTCGCTTCGTCTCCCACCATCAGATCCTGAGCAATCACAGGTCACAGGTTAGAAAAACCACCTCACCTCATAGCTATGATGACGAAACCCAAGGTCAGTAGTATCCACCAAAAACACTTCAATGTGGCAGCCCAGCAGCATCAGCATTTCCACAACAGATGCACGGCACGGGGAATCTCTCGTCCCAGATTTGCCACAGGCCATCCACATTCTGTGCGCAGTTACAGTATGAGGCACAAGGAAGCCTCATGTTACGGCTCATGGAGAGCTCAAGCACAGTAAACACGGCCGCTGGGGTGAGATGAGCGTACAGACAGATGCTGCACCAGCATGCACAGAACAGCAGATCTCCATGCACAACATGTTAGTCATTTTCATTCACAGGCTTCTCTGCTCACAGGTTTAGCATTGACTTTAAGACCCATTTACAATAAAGACCGTAATTACAGCGAGTAAAATAAGTATTGAACACGTTACCATTTTTCGCAGTAAATATATTTCTAAGGGTGCTGCTGTCATGAAATTTTCACCAGATGTTGGTAACAACCAAAGTAATCCATACATACAAAGAAAACAAAACAATTAATTTCAGAAATTAAGTTATGTGTAATAAAATGGAATGACACAGGGAAAAAGTATTGAACTACTGAAATTTATTGAATGCTTTGTACAAAAGCCTTTGTTGGTAATAATAGCTTCAAGACACCTCCTGTATGGAGAGACTAGTCGCATGCATTGCTCAGGTGTGATTTTGGCCCGTTCTTCCTCAGATTCTTGAAGGTTATGTGGGCCTCTTCTATGAACTCTAATCTTTAGTTCTTATTTTCTATTGGATTCAAGTCAGGTGATTGGCTGGGCCATTCTAGCAGCTTTATTTTCTTTTTCTGAAACCATTTGAGAGTCTCCTTGGCTGTGTCTGGGATCACTGTCTTGCAGAAATGTCCACCCTTGTTTCATCTTCATCATCCTGGTACTGTAGGAGTTGGGACTGAACCAGCTAATATTAATTTCCACTAACAAGGGGCAGGATTGCCTTCTAATTACTGATAGATTTCAGCAGGTGTCTTGGCTTTCCATGCCTTTTTGCACTTGCCTTTGTGTTCAATACTTTTCCCTGTGTCATTCCATTTGATTACACATAACTTAATTTCTGAACTTATTTGTTTTGTTTTCTTTGTATGCATGTATTACTTTGGTTGTTACCGACATCTGGTGAAAATTTCAAGTCAACAGCACCTTTAGAAATATATTTACTGAGAAAAATGGTGAAGCGTTCAATACTTATTTTACCCGCTGTATATCGATAATTATAAAGTTTTAAAAATCATCCTAATTATATGAGAATAGGGATCCACCAATCAGAATCCACCTACATTTAAAGAGCTCATGCATTTAAAGCAGCAGACAACAAAACTGCAGAGTATTTTTGGATAAAGACGTTTACAGATAGCAAACTGGGGCAAAAGTTGTGTAGTGTATTTCAGCCTTTAGTTTATTCTTTGGTAATAGTTATGCAATTACCTCTAATATGAAGGACTGGATGTTAATTGTACAGATGATCACGGTGTACACAAGTACTGCGTGTTCTTTGGCACGGTTACAGGATGTGTTTGGTAGTGCCATGTGTTTTCAATGGAGCCCTGCTGTCCTTCAATTTCATCTGTCTGACTAACTTCCTGAGTACAGCACGGCTTCAGCAACATTTTGTTTATTTGAGAAGAGAAATGAAGGCTTCTCGAAAAGAGTTTTGAATGGAACTCTATGTGTGAAGCAATATCTTGTGAACACCAAAGCATCAGAATCTATTTAGGATTTCTTCTAGTTCCTCAAACATTATAGAGGCCAGAGGACACTGAACAGACAGACACAAAGTGCTTGAGACATCAACATTTCCCTGCATCTTAAGGCCAACTTCTGCTAAATCTATTTCGGACCGGAGGAGGAGGAAATTAAGCTAAAATGTCTGGTGGTGATCTGAATAGTCGCCAAGGTCTGTGAAAAACATTTGCAGCTTTGAAACAGAAGACAAAGTGCAGCGTAAGAGCACTTTGAGCAATGCACTGTGGTGAATATTGGAGTATGAAAACAAATTATGCAAGACCAAAAAAAACAAACTAAATATTAGTGAGAAAGTCTGATTCATTCCCCATGGCTTTTTAGATAAATCAATACACAAACAGAACAAAAAATACAATTAGAAGTAGGGCTGGGCGATATATCGAATACTAACAATATATTTTGCCAAAATTTAAACTTTTAAACTGCATTTGAGCTAATTAGATTGATTCTGTCCAAATTAACTCAAACTGTCAGTTTTAGTGAACCAATTCAAAATGTTTTGTTTATCAATGGCATTTTATATATTAAAATTCTTTAATAAAAATATATTTAAGTAAATCTTACTGTGTGTTTGCTATTGTATAGTATTGTATGATGCATAAATAAATAAATCTCCTTGAAATAAAAAAAAAAAATTCTCCTAAATATTCACACCTTGATTATTTTTGAATATTGTGTATACTGTATATTATACTCTTTTGGCTATATCAGCCAGCCCTGGTTATAAGGAATGAGATACTCCACAAAATAAAAGAAATCACAGCTCAATAATAGGCGACTATATGAACACCTTTGATAGTGCAACACAATCTCCTCAGCAGGCGATCAGTGTTAAACAAAACACACGTCAGGCTGCACTTACCATTTTTTTCTTATTCTACTTCATGTGAAGAACAAGAAGGAAAGAGTAAGTATAAAAAAGTTCAAACAGGAGAGAATGAAGGCTTACTTTAAAACAACTATGCTAAATAAGTTTCACAAATGAACTTTGATAACCCATCAATAGATAGAGTAGTATTATCTACTGTCATTCAGAAAATGCCACAACAAACTCCAAATGGATCATCTGAGCGGCCAGAAAGTCGAGGTTGAGTGCGGAGCTCACCTTAATCTCAATGTTGCCCACTTTAGCTGTGGAGCGGATGATGGGCCTGCCCACCAGTGCTGGGAAGATGTGTTCTGGGAAGTTGGATCCGGCATAGCCACACTTGACAAACTAAATGATTGAGAGGGAGAGGGAGAAAGAGAAGTAATGTGTAAAGTAATAAAGTAAAGTAATACTGTGTTTCTTTAAACAGGAGAGCCAACAAGACAGCAAAACAAAACTTCATTTTTGACTCCATGTTGATAATTGGCCATTGTTATGGTTCGCTGGTGCAGAGGTTATTATGTATTTATTAATAGGTTTCCCACACTTTTTGACCAATTTCTTTGACTTTTACAAGGGTTTATGTTTACCAGATAAAGGTATCAATTAGTTTTTCAATAACCCTGTAAGATTTAGCTAATTAACACGACTTTTCCATGCCTGGAAATCACAATTTTAACATTTTCTCTTATTTACAAGTCCATTAATACACAGGCGGGTTAGGCTATGTTTTATAAAATAAAGACATAAAATAATAAAATACAGAAGTTAGCATCACCCTGGTTTCCTTCAAGAAAAATCATAATGGATTTTTATTTGATTTTTCACTGATTTTTTGATTACTGCAGAAAGTAACCCCTGTGGCCAACAAAAGTTTATTATTCTTACATATTTTGTGCACAGATCATAATTTTTCAAGGCTGATTCTGATTGACGATTTTTTTTACAAGCAATTAGGCTGATTGCAATACACGACTGCCATTTTTAAGCAAATTTATTTGTTGATTATTTGCTCTTTTAAGGTCGAACTGGCCTAAAACAATAAAATATCTGTAGCCACTTAAATTAGAGGTAACCACTGCATTTTAATCACAATTCAAACAAAGACGCTGCACACATTTAGCATGAGTGTCTATTCTCTCCTGCTTTTGTCCATCTTCACCTGTGTCCAGTGTCTGGCCTCTGTTAATGTCCTGTTTACAGATTTCATAATATTTCCAAACGAATGGCATTTTAGTAAACGACTGCAATGCAGTTTGTGTGCAAGTTTGAAACAGATATTGGCCAAAATAAAACAACAAAACGTCCAGCTCCTATTATTTGCTAGTCGACCAGTGCATCTGTATTGTTCCTCATGACGATCTTCACAAATGAACACAACTTTTATGAACTTTGAAGTCTAAATGCAATTGGCAGATGTAAAAAAGCTAAAATTATAGGCTAAAAAGAAATACACGATGGTCACATGACGCTATCTCACATGACTTTCTGACAACTCTTTATTTCCAATCTAAACGTTGGAAACTTTGAGTTAGACTGCAAGAACATGAGTATAAACACAATAAGGTTGTAAAGCAAAATAATGAGTAGATGAGTTTTCCTGCTCGGCTGTAGTCCCATTTAGCAACTTGTTAGCAACTGCCTGTTTTAAGACACTTATAAGTTTAAGTGTGGTAAAAACTAAAATAAAAATAACAAATAAGTGGAGTATTACTGATGAATTTTATGCTGTAGTATAAAATGTGAAAATATCTTGGGCTTGTGTTAACCACAGACCTCATTTTAGGCCTACAGCGAGTTTCCGTGTTTTAGGTCTCATTTCTGTGGCATTCTATAGTTAATTCAGCAATCTGTAATTTTTTATAAATGTGTTTTTAATTGTTTGAAATATAGTTTCTTGACTTAATTCAGGCTCACCAGACTTGCGGCAACAACAAATCAATGTGAATGTAATGAAGTGATTGATCTAAACAACTAACTTATTGAGAGCATACTATATTGTTTAAGATGTTTAAGGGTAATTCTCCATCCAAAGCTAGAGCACAGCAAACCAAAATATTCAGAACAGACTGGTTTCATCCTTCCCTGACAGTACTTGCATCCCCAACAAATTTGTTTGCATTAAACTCAATCAATTGTTTCTCATTTCAGCATATTCCAAAAATGGTCTGAAGGCTTTCGGGCTCATTTATTGGTTATCGG